>LPNX010743922.1:0-26341 GCA_001517045.1 Pseudotsuga menziesii | reverse complement strand
ATTACTTAGGAATTGAAGTCACTCAACATCCTAAGTACATATTCCTATCTCAGAAAAAATATGTTGGAGAACTACTAAACAGATTTTGCATGATAGATTGCAATCATATATCTACTCCAATGGAACAGAAAATGAAGCTCACATCAAGCGAAGGAAAAAAATGTGAAGATGCGACCAAGTATCGACAACTTGTAGGAAGTCTTATCTACCTAACAACAACTAGACCAGATATTTCTTATGTTGTTGGCATACTTTCAAGGTTCATGCATAAACCTTGTGAAGGACACTGGTCAGATGCAAAGAGGGTTCTAAGATACTTGAAGGGGACTCAAGACGTTGGACTCAAGTACTCTAAAGTGGATGACTTCAAACTTATTGGGTACTCAGACTCAGACTTTGATGGCGATAAGGAGACAGGAGTATCAACTTTTGGATACACTATGAGTCTTGGATCAGTAGCTGTTTCATGGAGATCTCGCAAACAGTCAGTTCTAGCAGATTCAACAACAGAAGAAGAATATGTGGCTGCAGCTGAAGCAACGAAAGAAATAGTATGGCTCAGGAAGATACTTGAAGATTTGCAAGAAAAACAAGAGAACTCCACTCCATTGTTGGTTGACAATACTTCTGCAATCAAGCTGGCTAAGAATCCTAGATTCCATGATCGAACCAAACACATCAACACAAAGTATCATTTGATTCGACATCATGTAGAGGCCAAGACAGTCCATCTTCGACATTGTTCCACAAATGATCAAGTTGCAGACATCTTCACCAAAGCGCTTGGACGAGAAAAGTTTGAAAGGTTTAGAAACATGCTTGGACTTACGAACACCCCTTCGGATTAAGAGGGGGATTGTTAGAATATAATCCGTTAGGGTTATTGTAAATAAATAAATAAATAGTAGGAAGCCGAAAAGGCTGGACGGAAGGTGAAACACAACCGTCACATGAATGTATAAATGAATGCTTTGCCATGAATAGAATAATCAATCGGGAGTTATTACCAACCTTATCATTTATATTAAACACAACTTTTTAACATTTAATATAACTTATTTAAATCTTAGAGTTAATTTATTAATATAGCTTATTTTAAATATTAAAATATTTAATATAATTTATTTAATTATTATAATTAATTTAAGAAATAAATATATAATAAATCTTTATTTCCAAGCACTTCGTCAAAATGATCAATCCTATGATCAATAATTTCAAAATTAAATGTTAAAAAATCTATAAAAAATATTTTGTACCAAATAAAATACAACATACAACATGTCTCAAATATCCATACTACCAATTAACTAAAATTTTGCTTGACCCACTTATTCTTATTCTATTTTCAGCAAAGATTTGCGGGCATTACGATAAAGACACCACATAAAACTTTAATATGCACATGAAGTGGACACATCGCGTGTGTAAAACGTAAAGCTGAAGAAATGTAAACAAAGGAAGATGCTTCACCAAATGCGGAAAATTAGAGCGGCTCCTGTCCTCCTAAAACTTGGTCATCACTCATTAACCAAAACATTATTCCAAACTTCGTCATACACTGGTTAACCAAAAGATTAATTCCAAAACTTTGAAGAATATATTACTAATGTGTAGTTTGACCAAATTTTCCATTTATTTTTTATCATTCGGAATCGAATTAGTCGATGATATGAAAGAGTGGAGTGGAAGTAACAATGTCAGAGGAGATTGACAAAAGGTAAGAGATAATGAATTATCTTTCTTTTTAAGTAAAGGAAAAATGAAATTACGATTTATTATTTTTTTTAAGAAATTGTATTAAATTTGATAAAAAAATTGTTGGATTTTTTTATTTTTTACGGACTAATTTAATAGATTTTTTTATGTACATAACATTTTAATTTCTTCTTTAACTTGCTATTAAATTACATCGACTATTTTTTTGCTATTCATTGAATAAAAAAAAATAACATTATATAACAACAACATTTAACTGCAATCTTCTTTAAATAAAAGAGTTTGAGATAAATAATTTATAATTTCTTTCTAATATCTGTAATCATTCGAAATGATGACCCGATATTATGCAAAAACACTGTACAATCAATACATTACATGACCATTACATATGAAAAAATCTCTGCAAAATAAGAAGAACGGCCAAATCACATTTACTTTACAAAATGATGATTAATATCATTAAAAGATAAAAACAATTTTTGAAATTTTTTATATTTTCAAATAACATGAATTTTAATATTAAAAATATTGATAATTATTATTTATATTATATTGTATTTAACTTAAATTGTTATTTAGTTGTTATTATTTTAATGATTTCTAAATTATTTATAAAAATGAAATTTAACCAATAAAATAACTATTTTAATTGTTAAATTGTGTCTCATTGGTTGTCCCATTTTAAACCCATAAATCATGAAAACCCTTGTATACTCTTGTCTTCTTTCCAAAGTTTAAGTTTGAAGAAATAAATATAATGAATTAATAAAATTAGAGTTTGTAAGTCATATTAATTTTTCAGAAAAGAAAATATAATGAATGAATAATACTTAGAGTTTGTAAGTTCATGTTAATTTTTCAAAAATGTATGTTAACGATGGATATGGTTAGTAATTTTTTTTATATATGTTTTTTCATTGATTGTCTAAATTTTAATTTTGGTATAATTTTTTTAATGTTTTATTATAATTGATTCTAACTTTTGTGTGTGTTGCTATTCATTTTGGTAAATTTTCAAACAATTTGGTTTACATAATATTACGACTTAGTTAATTGTATGATATTTTTGTTTTTTCCAAAGAAAAAAAATCATATTTTATATACATATACAAAATATATTGTGAGGATGATCCACTATCAATAATTTGATAAGTGATCATTTAACCCAAATGTTCAACTCCAAAAAGCTATTTACAATAGCAATATAGTGGTATTAATAACCAACATATTTTAAGTCATAATATCATAGAGCTCCTGAGAGAAAACCCATCAAATGTCAAAACATCAAAATATCAAAAAAATAGAGCCTTATTACATAAGTAATAGCCTTTATAAAAAAAATAACAGTTTTAAACAGCAACTGCTATCCACAGCACAAGATCATCATAATTCAAACTATCCAAACAGGAATAGTCTTCAACTGGAAATTGTCCAATTTTCTTCAATAGCACTGCTAGCTCAGGACAGTATGCTTCAAGTACCTAAAATCATCAAAACATATCAACCGAAAGTCAATATATTCAACTTTATAAACAACCTAATATATAATTGATAAAAACATTGGTTTCCAAAAGTCATCTTCAGGGATCATGGACTAAGTATCATCTTCAAAGATCCTATACTCCCCAAAGCAAAAAGCTTAAAATACCTGAAAAGTATCATGTCTTCCAGACCCATGATAGTCATTGATAACCCAATGTCCATTCTGGTTTTTTCCACCATCATTAGCAAGCTTATCAGCCAGAGTATTCCTTTCCCTATAAATGTGTTGATAGATAGCCTGCTCAAAAAAATCATTTAGTTTGATGACCTCACACAATAACTGTGCAAGATTCAAATTATGACTTTTGTATTTGCCCCGAATCCAGTTAATAACAAGCAAGGAATCCCCATACACCTGAATACTCAAAACCTACTTATCCAAAGCTAGAGTTAAAAGAAGTTTCAAATCATATAAATCTACATAATTGTTTGACCCTTCCCCTAGGCCAGCTTTAAAAGTAAAATAATGATTATCTTTGAGGAAAAGTACCCCCCTAGCTCCATAGACCTGAGGGCTACCAAAAGCAGATCCATAAAAAAAAACCCAAGGTTTTGTTTTATCAATAACTTCCTCAGTAATGATTCTAACCTTCAAAGTAGCAGTATCCAAAGGATAAGAAGAAAGCAAACCCAAACTAAATGCTGAAACCTGCGCAGCGGATGTGTCAAGGTTATCAAAACAACTACAATTTCTAGATTTCCAAATAAACCAGAAAACTATTAAAGGCAAAGATCTTATTGGTTGTACCTTAGTGTTGAATACCCAATTCTTTAAATAGGTGAGAACTGGTTCCCCAACCCAAAGATTCTGATAATTTAACTTAGCTTCAATCTCCTTCCAAACAGGTTTGGTATAAGGGCATTCAACTCCTAGATGTAAATTTGTTTCAAAATCACACTTACATAGATGGCATTGACCAGGACCTTCCCATCCCCTTCTAATAAGAGTATCCCAAGTGAGAGCTTTTCCTGAGAAAAGAGCCCAACAAAAAAGCTTTGATTTAAGAGGAATCTTCAAATGCCAGAACATGTTCCACCACCATTCAGTTTCCCTGTCATGCTGATCCTGAATCAAATGCATGTATCCATATTTGGGAGTGTAAACACCATATTTTTCCTGATTCCAGACCAGAACATCTTCCTCATTTCTAAATCTTATATGGATGGCTTTGAGCATGGCAATATAACCATTCCAAGCTGTAATATAAAGATTATCAACAAGACCTAAATCATTAGAGCTTAACCAAACCTGTTCCATAAGGTTTGTGACAGGCACAATCCCAACATCTAATAAAAATAATATCCTGCAGAGTGCAGAAAATTAGTCAATTGGGAAGGTAAAGAATGGCGCCATTTACATCCTGCCCAAGGATCCATACCAATACGAACATTAGCTCCATTACCAATTTTCCAAACCAGAAAATCTCCAATAAAATGAAAAGACCAGAGCATAGATTTCCAACAAATGGATATACCTGACTTCTTCTTATCACTTACTCTAATCCAATCCAGTAGGGAAATATGCCTAATATATTTCTGAATAACAATTTGTACCCACAACCCAGATCCGTGGATGATATTCCAAACACTTTTGGCTACAAGTGCTTTGGCAAATAAGGCAGGAACTTTTAAACCCCAACCTCCCACAGATTTAGGACATGCCAAAACCTTCCATTAAGTCCATGGCATCCCAGAAGAGGAACCATCACCGCCAGACCATAAAAAATTAAAACAAAGTTTTCTTATCTTCTCAATAATCCCAGAGGGAATCTAGAAGTGCATCCAGAAAACTGTCAGAGCTTCAAGAATAGACTTTATCAAAACGAGCTTGCCTTCTCTAGACAGCCGCCTATGGCTCCAAAGCTTGATGCGTTTTTCAGCCTTTGCAATTAGCCAATCCCAATCTTTCAACAAATATTTGCATGGTTTTAAGTAAAAGCCAAGATATTTCATACCACTATTAATTTCAAGTACACTATATGAGAAAATATTTTGTAAAGATATTAACTCAGCTTCCTCAAGCCTAGAGTAATAGAATGATGATTTTTCCTCATTAATCATCATTCCAGTGGCTCTGGTATAGTCCATCAAGATCTCATATAAAATGGACAAAGATTGAGCTGATCCATCAGTGATCATCACAATGTCATCAACAAAAAGAACATGAGTCAATGATATATTACCAATAGAGATGCCCTTGAAAATACCAATGGATTTAGCAGCTAAAAGAGCTCTACTCAAACCTTCAGCCACAACAAGAAATAACAAAGGTGCAAGAGGGCACCCCTATCTAAGTCCTCTACCAGATCTAAAAAAACTTGAAGCCACACCATTAATCAAAACAGAAAATGAAACAGTGTTAAACTGCTCATAACCCATGTAATGAAAGGAACCCCAAACCCCATTTTGGTTAATATAACCCGCAAGTAAATCCAACTGACCCTATCATAGGCTTTAGAAAGATCAATTTTCAGAACCATAGACTTTAAACCCTTACAGTGGATAGAATGAAATCCTTCCTGAACAACACCCACAGCATCATGAATTTGTCTCCCAGGCAAAAAATCAAATTGCTCATAAGAAATATATCTTCCCAGTATTTTCTTTATCCCGGTGGATAAAATCTTACCAATGATTTTGTAACTGAAATTACATAAAGAGATAGGTCTGTAACCATCAAAAGTGCTAGGGTTAGCATATTTTGGAATCAGGACTAAAAAGGTTGTGTTAAATACTGCAGGGATTTTACCACTCTTCATGGACTCCTCAATAACCCTTAACAAGTCCAATCCCAACACCTCAAAAAGAGACCTATACACCTCTACAGGGATCCCATCTGGACCAGGACTCTTATCATTTTTGCTCAGATTATGTATAGACTACATCTCCTCCAAAGTAACCGGTTTCATAAGATCAAAATTCTCCTCAGCCAAAATGGAAGAAGGAAAATTATCAGATTTTTTCAAAAGTTCAGTGAGGTTTAGAGTAGAATCAGCTTGAAAAAGTGTCTCAAAATGACTAATAGCAGCCCCAACAATATCTTTAAATCCTTCCACCTCCTTTCCCCTATCATCATTAATCTTCCATATTGAGTTTAAATTCTTTCTTTGGTTTGCAAATTTATGAAAGAAAGGTGTATTGTCATCACCACACAATAGCCATGTGGCCC
This sequence comes from Pseudotsuga menziesii, assembly GCA_001517045.1. NCBI lineage: Eukaryota > Viridiplantae > Streptophyta > Pinopsida > Pinales > Pinaceae > Pseudotsuga > Pseudotsuga menziesii. The sequence goes on along the minus strand of LPNX010743922.1, from coordinate 19,908 downwards.
TACTCTGCTGTCTGGCTTCATGTTCTTTCTCCAATAGGATTTTCCTCTTACGAGCTTCCAAATTGATCAGTGCTACCTTATCCTCTTCAGTCAGGAAACCAAATCGATTCTGATGAGAAATAACAGCTAACATAAGCTCAATTTCCACTAAGTCTTTGTACTCCCTCTCCTTTTTATTAATAGACCAAGCCACAGATACCTCCTTAATTTTCTTAATATTTAAAGCAAAATGAGAAGCAGGGGATTCATGAATATTATCAGAAAAAACCACCCATGAATCTTTCAAAGATTTAACCAAATCCTCATTTTCAAGCCAATGAGGATTGAATTTGAATGGGATTTTCAAATGGATCCCCCTGTTCAAAATCTGAAGGAATACTGGATGGTGATCAGATTCCCCTCCACTGCTCACCCATTGTCTAAAAAAGTAGTCAAAATCAAGTAAATCTGTAGATAACAAAAACCTATCCAATCTTTTACAAATGTTATCTGTCCCAACTCTTCTGTTATTCCAAGTGGGGAGCATGACTGAAGGAACAACATCCACAAGATCATAGTTTTCCAAGGATTTTGTAAAAAAATTAGAAAGAGGATCCAGTCTAGCTCTATTACCCCATATCTCAAAAAAACCCAATAAGAAATTGAGATCCCCTCCAAGGATTAATTTCTCACCTTTGTGACATATCAAATCAAAAATATTTCTCCAATACTCTTCTTTGTCAATGAAAGGACCATAGATATTGACCACACAAATATCCAAATTTAGTTCAAAAGAGAACAAAGACGCACAAAGTCCTGAATCCACCCCCCAAGCATTCAGAAGGTGGAAAAATATATATCTCCAGCCTAAAAGAAGGCCCCCAGATTTGCCACGAGCATCCAAGGATAAAAAAGTCCATCCCTTCAACATAGATTCCAATTCAACCACAAACAACTGCCCATTACCCATATACTCTTGCAAAAATAAAACATCTACATGTTTATCTTCAACAAGTCTGCACACCACTATTTTCTTAGGTTTACTAGCCAAACCCCGACAATTCAGGGTCATCAATATCACAATGTAACCAAAACTGGGGACATCACTACTCTAAGTGTCCCATTAGAATGATACAGTTCATTCTCCATCAAAGGAAGACCTTCAGTTTTCAAACCAAAAGCATCTCATCCCCCATCAAACCTCGAAGAAACAGGAGCATTCCCATATAGATTAGAACAAGATCTAAGATCATATCCTGGATCACTAACATTGGGAGAGTTGTTTATCATGTTTTTAATAGGATGTCCGTTTACAAGAAACTCACTAGAAAAACCATCTACCACATATTGAATGGGAAATACAACAGTTTTACTATTAACCCCCACGACAGAGCATTCCAAACCCTTTTCCAAAGAAAACAGAGTAGTATCCCTCCCCTCATCAGAAACAGAAGGAGACCCCGAATTTTTAACCCTCCAAACAAGATCAGGTTTTATCCCCTTACCCAAGATAGATTTTTTCCCCAAATATAAATGACAATTCGAGGCCAAGTGACCATGACAATGACACCTATTGCATTTGAAAGGTATACCTATGTAATCCAGAGATTGATTGAAAATAGTATCCCCAATTTTTATATCAATATTAGAGGCTAACCCATTCCGTAAGTCCAAAGAAACCAAAACCCAACCTAGACAGCAAACCCAGAAACTAAATAGGAAAGATCAACTTCTATAAAAGATCCTAGGGTATTACCAATAAGTTTGAAAAAAGGAAAAGACCATAACTGAAAAGGTAAATTGGGTAATTTGACCCAGATAGGCATCATATCATACCTCTCATGCCTTGGATCAAAAAGAGGAGTCCAGCGTTTAAGCAGAAGCCCAGAATGGTTCCCCTTCCATATCCCTGACAAAATATGATCCGCATCACCCTCATTGATGAATTTAAAAGCCAGCCATCCTTTTGGAAGAATAAAAATGTCAGGACATGTGATATTAGTCCATGTGTCAGAAACCTAGATTTTCACATCTTTCGGCGAGACTCTACGCCCTTTGAATCTGCCAACCAAAGTAAGTGCATTTGTGAGCACTATATCATTTAGTGCAATATCTTCTCCAACCACCAATAGAGGAATATCCACCTTTCGAACAAGTTTTTTATTCCTCTTATGAGCAACGACGACACTAGGAATATCCATGCCAAACGACAAATATGGAATAGAACCATCCAAATTCAAACAAGTTTCTCCCTTCGATGACTGCTTGGATGGACCCATATCTTCAAAAGAACAATCCTGATTGAGACTGTTATCCCGCCCCCCATCCGCCAGCTCCGGAGAGACACAAACAAAACCTAATCCAGAATCCAATCCCAAAGGGTCTTCCTCCACCATATGCGAATTCGTCTTCAAAGAAGACACATGAAAATCATTAACAATATCCTCCCTCCAATCAGAAATTGACACTTTCTCTACAGTAGGCACATACGACTGAAAAACCTGGTGATCATACCCCAAAATCATCTTCTGAGAAGAAATAATACCAGAATAGTCACCGTTAATCGATCCCACATCACAAAGCACAGCATTATCCAAAACCCTAACCACCATTTTAGGAGAGACACAACCAAACCCTAACCCAGGATTCAAAACCCTAGGGATTATCTCCCTGAATGAGCATTTACATTTGAAGAAATTGCAGAAGATTTCTCAACAAATGCCTCCCTCTCATTAGATATTGGCTTAACATCAGAGGAAAGAGAATTATTAAATACCTGGAAAGAATGCACTGAAGCGATGCCAACCTTCTGAGAAATGTAACTTCTAGAGCAACCCTATTAATATCATTCAATCCCATAACATCAAACACAGGATCATCTGCCATTTCACTTGGAATCAACCCTGAAGCAACATGGACCTCTGGAGAAAAAGCCAAAGCCCCCACAGGAAAACTTACAAACTTCAAATAAGGACGGCTATGTTCAGATGGTGTTTCCACCTGCGACCTGGTAAAAACCCCTCTCCCAATTAATGGAGCTCGAGCCATCTTCTGGTTCAAATTAACCGAGACTGCACCACAGAAAGAAATCGATAGATTCCCTGGACTATCAGAACCCGAGCCATTCACTACCTTGTCCCCACAAATAAACGGTGCCTCCACCGTCTACACCATCGATAAGCACAGATTCAGAGTAGGCACCGAGCTAATTACGAGTGAAATCACCATATCCCCCATTGCATCGCTCACAGGAATCCTGGATGACAAACAGGAAAGATTAGGATTAGATCCCAGCCCCTCGCGACTGAGTAATCACTCTCCTACCCTTTGGAGGTGTACGAGCCTCAACCTTCAATGCCCAGAGGGACATCACAAGCAGGTCACCATCAAAATAAACAACAATAATGGATCCCAAATGAAACCCAATGCTGTAGTTCAAAGAATTAATGTCAGACAGAGAAACACAAGAGAAATATGACCGTCGATGAAACCTACCTACCACATGTCTGATGATCTCCAAACTTCTGCCATTTGGACGATCAAAACCTTGAAAATGAAAAAATTTCATTCTGACAGCGATAAAATCTATCTGACCTGATGCAAGATCTACGATCTCATTCTTTCCTCAGCCATCAATGACCCGGAATTGCCTCACCTTTACACCTCATCCTTCATAACTCGCAACCCTAAGATTACGTTCTGTCACATGTAAATATCCAAAACCCATTTTTTTGAAGTCAACCTGTGGCTTAGTAGACACAAATTTACAATCGTAATAACAATGGCTACGATAGTAGCTAGTCCTACCAGTCCTGCCCCTTCGAATGATATCTTTTTTATGAGAGTAATATAGTAAGCAATTTAAATTATTTAGTTTATAAATCATTACAATTTAGTTGATTGTATGATATATGAGAGTTCAGAAAAAAAAAATTCAGAGGAAAAAATATCAGCCTTTGTTATTCATATGAATCAAAAGACATCTTTTACAATATCAGTATGATGATTTCCTGTTCCCATGACCATACATCTACCAAAGTAGATATCAATACAGAGCTGCAAATATATCATATACAGATCTGCTATATAATTTCCAGATCCCAGAAACCAACAGCAACAAATATAATTGACATAAGATGCTGCAAATGCAAAAGAAAAAGTCTGATCATAGCAGACTTTTCTCATCATCCCTGATAAACAGGTCAGAAATATACTGATAGATATTGAAGATGAACTTCATACATACAAAATCAGAGCAAAGCATACTGGCAGGAAGGACTCTACATGGAACAGCAAGAAGTAATCCATCAATAGCAGAAACCAAGCTGAAATAAAAGAGATATTCAACTATTCTAAAAGAGATTTAAAATTCCTAGATTTACAATCAATCCATCCAAAGATTCTGAGAAAGATACAAGGCCCATATCCAACTTCATGCCTTGTTTGGAGAGTGCATTTGCATGCGTGTTATGCTCACGATATGTATGTCTAAAGGTCACCGGCGGGGCCTTTTGTAGCAAAAGTCTAATGTCGCGACACCAGTGCATCAGAGAAGGCACATCAAGTGCAGGATTTTTGTTTAGCCATGAGATAATAACCAAATAATCCCCATAAATCAGATGTATAGGAATACCCATCAGAAAACTGACTCTAAGAATTGCCCAGCAAGCCAATAACTCTACTCTAGTATTCAAGCTTCTTCCACAGCCCATGGAAAAACTGAAGAAATGATAATCATTGATATAAATCACATAACCTGATCCTCCAATATATTCTGCTGCAGTACCATCAAAATATCCACATGGAAAACATTTAATTGGGTCTCGACCAATAATGCGAGATTTGTGAAAAATCATAGGCACAGGGAAAGAATTTTGCAAGTCTTCAATTCTAGCAATCAAAGCTGAGAGGGAAGGCTTTTTATTTTCAAAAAGGCTGAAGTTTCGAGTGGTCCATATTCCCCCAAAACTAAATAGAGGCAGGTAGAAATAAAAGGAAGATTTCGAAGTACTAGAGAACCAACAATCCAAAAAGGAGTGAACAGAGCTGTAGATGGGGAAAGAGCATCTGAATTTTTCCTCAAAATAAGAGTATAAATGGGCAGAGAAAGGATAGCAGAAAAATAAATGTTGTATATCTTCCATATTATTCTCACAGAGAATACAACGACTAGGTCCATTGTATCCTCTAGACTGCAATTGATCCCAAGTTAAAATCTTTTGAAATATCAATAACCAGGTAAAGCATTTTATTTTCAGAGGGATAGTCAAGGTCCACAGAAATTTCAGAACCTTGTCATTTAGTTCCAAACAACTATTTGAAATAATGCAAGAATAACCTTCAGCAACAGATAAAGGCCCAATATACTTATGATGAGTCCAAATAAGGGAATCAATTTGATCAGGTAGCCGAATACGACCAAATTCCAGACCCCTTACATAATTTTCCCATATAGAATTCCACTCACCAGTAAGATCAAGATCGTCTGCAGAGAACCAGTAACCTTTGGAATTTGGAGTATGATTGCGAGCCTGAGCTAAGGAACAAATGCCATAATCCTCTAAATATTCTCTCAATCCACTAGGCAGGGTAAAAGAGGATCCCAAACCCACAATATGATCAGCACCCAAGCAAATAGATTCACCATTACCAACTTGCCAGGTAATTCCTTTGCCAATCCATTTTAAGGTAGAAATGAAGCCCTTCCAGATAATTGAGGCATTGAAATAATTGAAATTCTTATCCCTGAGCCATAAATGAAAAGGCTTATTTTTCATATATTTTGTGGTAATCAGAAGATTCCAGATGCCTTTACTGTTGACAGCCATCCAAAAAGATTTCATTCTCAAAGAAAGACTGAAACTAGGGAGGTGCTTAATACCCCAGCCACCGTGGGAAGTGGGCCATGCCAAAAGATGCCAATCCGCAAGATGAAATTTTTTAGTCTTATCAGAAGATCCCCATAAAAAGGAAAAAATCAATTTTCTGAGCTTATCAAGAATAGAAGATGGAATCGGGACCAAAGCCTTCCAGTAGACAGGCATGCTAGAAAGAACAACACGGATAAGTATAAGCCTACCTCCCATGGAAAGAAACCTGTTTGTCCAATGAGAAATTTTCTTTTCAAATTTCAATACCATCCAGAGCCAGTCTTTAACCAGGTAGCAATTTGGTTTCAAGAAATATCCCAGACAAGTAAACCCCTTCCGAAAATCTTCAGACCTATAAGGAAGGATACCTGTAATTCTCTGGAGAATTACCTCATCAATACCTTTTTGTAGAAAACAAGATTTGTGCACATTAATACTCATGCCTGAGGCCTCACAGAATATTTCTAGAATACCTTTGAAAGCTATCCATTCTTCAACAGAACCCAATCCAAATAGAATCACATCATCTACAAATAGTAGATGGGTGAGGGAGAGTTTTGTTGAGATTTTAATGCCTTTTACCTTCCCATTCTGTTTAGCATCCTCAATCAAGAGATTGATCCCTTCTATAACCAAAATGAATAAAAGCGGAGATAAAGGGAAGCCCTGCCTTAGACCCCGTGAAGCAGAGAAAAAAGAGGAAGACGAGCCATTAATTAGAACAGCAAAATTGGCAGATGAAATGCAACCCAGGATCCAATTAACTCCAATAAGGGGAACCCCAATTTGAATAAGTAATAGACATATGAAGTTCCAATTAACTCTGTTAAAACTTTAGATAAATGCAGCTTGAGGATGAGGGCACATTTATTTTTGGAATTGACTGAGTGCAAAACTTCTTGAGTAATAGCAATGGGTTCCTGGATCAGCCGATTTTTAAGAAAGCCAAATTGTTGTGGAGAGATGGAAGCATCCAAAAAAGGTTTGAGCCTCATAGCTACAACTTTGGAGATTAGTTTATAGCAAAGATTACAGAGGGAGATGGGTCGATAGTCGGCAAAAGAGACAGGCAGATTTGTCTTGGGGATAAGAGCAAGGAAGGTAGAATTGAGAGCCGGAGTCACTCTGCCTAAGGTTCTGGCTGATTCCACCACATTGACAAGGAGAGGATTATGGTACAAATCACTTAAACAATTTGGTTTATAAAACACTACAACTTAGTTAATTGTTCAAGGATAGTGCATATTTCCTACCACATGATCAACATTTACCTTTTAGGACTTTAAGAGAGGTTGAAAATATTCTCAAGAATCTTTCATATATATATATATATATATATATATATATATACACACACACACACACACAAAATTGATTATATTATATGTAAATTGCAGGAATCAAAGGAAATTACAAGAATTTGGATGTCAATTGTAGAAAAATGAATTTTCCTTAAGTACTATTTATGTCTATAAAAACTACTTTGATATTGACTTAGGAAGAATTTCTTATTTGCATTTGATTCCATGATAAAACAATGGGTTTTTCATATAATTGATGAACAAAGATAACAATGACAAACTCTGTCGGCACCTCATCGAAATGGAGAAATCGAGTCCTCCACCTGGGCCTCCACCACTGGAATCCTGTGTCTCAATGGCAAGCTTACAAAACGATGACAAGCTTGGGAAGAGCAGCAATGTGTGCTCAAAAGGACAAAGGGATGCAATGTCAAGCATATATAAATGGGGAAAGAATACACTATAGTTTCCTTGCTCTCATAGGATCTCCTCCTCTAATGCATCCAAGAGGCTCAATATATATCCCTTCAATAAGAAATGAAGGGTCATGTCGAAGCATTTCCAGGCATATGGAAGGCCAAGAGTCAAGTTAGTTGGGATTCATTGAGGAAAACTCCAAATATTTTATTTTTTATGCACATTTCCCGATGCATGTGGACTACAGTGGAGCATGCTGCATGTACATGTGGCTTTTTCATCCATCAAAGAGATCTAATTTGCAACCATAGATCCCCTATCTCCCTAGCTTAGTTTCTACATAGTTGGTATGCTCGAACTAGTTTTGTTGAAGGAGGCCCTAGAAGCTTGACAACACATGTCCTACTAGGACATATTCACATAAATTGAGAGGATGAAAGAGGCCCCAAAAGATTTGCAACATATAGACTACGAGGACATATGCATATCCATGGTCCACCACTTAGTAGAGGAAGGCCCTTTTACAACACCAAAAAGATGAGGTGATATACCTCTCCTATTTGAGTTTTAATTATATTGGGAACATAATCCTCAGGGATAGGAACATTAATGTATTATTTTTCACTATTCACACTATGATTGAGAAAATAAAGTGAAGAGTCAATAGGTGAATAGGAAGGGTTGGGAAGGAATTGAAGAGACCACTTGGAAGTTGAAACCAAGGGTCACATTTCTATTGTATTTATATGTACATTAGCTAATGAGAAATTATCGAGGGCTCATGCCTATTATGATTTCCTTTGTGTTTGTGCATCTTCTTGTATTTGGCTTTGTTTCAGCCAATATGTCTATTTCCCCATTGGGAAACCTAAAAATGGTATCAAAGAAAGGTTGGAAATATTTTGGCCTATCATTCACATCCTACCCCAATCCGTCATTTTGTGCTCTTCCTTCTTTGCTAGATCGAAAGATACTTGAGAAGCTGAGGTATTACCTTTTTCTATGTTTATCTTATTATTTATGTACCAACTTCGTTTTCTTGGTATTTCTGCACCTATATATCTTTCTGTTGGGAATTTTTACGAGATTATTGCCAGATTTTTCTCCTTATTCCATAGTATTCTAGCATGTGTATAAAGCTCTTAGATACTCCTCTCAATCTTGGGCCTCCTCCCCTCTAGCATCGACCCCATGAGCTTGTTCCTTCCATATAGATCCCCCTTCTATCTCTGTCTACAGCCACTTGATTTTTCCACCGGGAACAAGCATGCATGCAACTATTTAACAATACCAATGAATTTCAAGATCAAGCATAGATTTTGTGACTCAACATCATTGTAGAAGAAATCAGATGCACCCCAACTACACTTAGCATCCACATTTCATAGGCCAACTAACCCTATCTCGATGAGAACATAAAGTTGTGACTGGTGCATAGTCTATTGCAAGTGGAGATTTGAGTTTATGGTGTTGTGTCTGACCTTCATGCTACTCTAAATACCCCATTTCTAATTTTTTATAATGTTGGAAAGCTGTGACCCATTATTTCTGTGTGAATGCCTTGAAGCATGAAATTGTTGTGAGTGAGTTATTTTTGCATGAGCCTACCAGTGTTTCCATCATCACAATTGATGCGATCGAGATCATGCCTTCTCTTGACAGATTGCAGTGTCCTTCCCGTGACCTGCGTATGATCATGAGGTGCATATGAAGATTTCATGAGATTATTGAAGACCTATGCTGGAGAAGTATGAGAAGAGCACTTTGAAGACTGTGTCCAAGTTATACATTAGAGAGATAATACTCTGAGATTTCATCTTTGAATTGTACTACATCAAATGCAAAAGTTGAAGGGTCAAATTGCTACAAAACTACTAATTTCCTTGCAATAATTATATCTATATGCATGGTGGATGTCATCTACATGTCCATTTCATCTCAAGTTGGGAAGGAGAGATTATTTGGAGTATTTATAGCTGTTTGTGGCTATTTTTAGAATTTGTCTAAAAATATGTAACTTAATCTCATTTAAGGGATTGGAATCTTTTTCTAATCCGGGTTAAAGGATTAGGGTATTTGGATGTTTCGGAATACCTATATTTTGTATTGTGAGGATTTCATATCTAATGAAGAGAAAATAGGAGGTGTGGCTCCAAGGTTTTCTGTTTTTCCCGGTTAAGGGTTTCTAGGGTAAATCTCTATATTTATGTGTAAATGATGTGTTGTGATCTCTATTTTGCTTAACAGAATCTGTATGCTTTGCTTCTCTACACAAGTTTAAAAATTGCATGTCTCACTTTACACCAACTCTTCATGGAAATCCTTGTTCAACAATGAATTTACGTAATAAAAATAGTATTTTTAGGCCAAAATGATAAGACAATATGGCCATGTTCCAAACCTTGCAACAAGGTTAGCAACAATCACATGTATAAATCAAGATCTCCTCACCCTTTGACATTTTCTATCTCTACTCTTGTAACAACACCCATACCTTTTGCATATGATGCAGAGGTACGGTTGCTTGCTGTTAACTTTTTAACATGGATTCAATTTAATAGCAGTAACAATCCTTTTTAACTTTAGCAGACTTCAAGAAATGTAAATCTCAGATTGTAGCAGTAGTAAAGTAGATAGTAGCTAATCAATAGTAGAAGCAAGAACACAAATATTTTTATGGGGAAACATTTCAAGGAATAAAAACCTAAATAATGAATAATTCTTCTTCTAAATGAGTTGATTGAGTTTGTACATGAGCAAATAATGAGTAGAACTTTACATTACAATCAATTTGCCTCTAGGGAACACATACGAAGAGAAAAAAAACCCATAGAAGATGAATGTCCTGAACAACTAAGCTACTGCCACTGTTCCAAACCCAAAAATGAGGCTTCCATTGACCAAGGAGAAGCCTGTTGTTGACCATATTGAGTGTGTTGTTGACTGTTTGAAGCTTACATGACTGTGTTGTTTGACTGCTTCACTTCCCAATAGATTCTATGGTTGAGTATTAGCCCTTACAAGGCTGCAGCTGGATCGAACATGCCATAAATAGAGCTAGACTTCTTTAAGAAGTCCTTAGACAGGGCTCGACAGCTGTAAAACTCTTGTTTCTTAAAATATCCAGGTTTAATATGGATCTATGCTATCTTTTTCTATTTTTTGTTTTTTGGATGATTGTAATTAATAAATGGTCAACTCTTAGTATGATATCAGTTATTAATAAATGGTCAACTCTTATTGTAATTAATCCATAATTTATTCTTTAGGGTCTTCTAGTGCCCAGACCTACTGCTACAAAGATACCAACTTGTTGCTTGATGAAGAAACCTATTCCTAAAGCGAGGACCCCCAAGATGGTCTGCTACAGGTTTTAAACTCTCCATTCCATTTGTTAATTCCATGGACATAGTAATTTGATATGAAATCCGCTGAAAGGAAAGCCAGTTGATACAAATGTATAAATGGTTGTTGACAATATGAACATAATTTTTATCAAATTCCCTTAAGATCCATTATTCATAGGTCTGAAGTATTGTTTTTATGATAAAATAGTTTAGAATACACCCAAAAATAATTTTATTGTTGTTCAAATTGCCCCAAATCTCTATTTTCAGGCATCCACCGTGCTTTGAGATACTCTAAGAAAGCACTGTAAAATCTCTCATCCAAGATATTTGACACATTCAACGCACATGTGTATTGTTGTTTGTTGCAAAAGGATGCCCTAGAATAGGGTTTCTTCACCCCTCCAACAACCTTTATTATACCTATAGATGATGATATCATAATTTTCTTTGGCTTGCTTATGATTCTTAAAGGCATGCTTATAGCTGCAATGATCTGAAAAAGTGCCCTGAACAACCTAGGCCAATTGTATTTTCTCAGATTGGATTTTAATGTTGTTGTCAATTCTTGCTATGTGGATGTTCCTTGCTAGGAATTAGTGCTTAGTGCTGTTGCTTCAAAGAGATACTACCCAAGATACTTCTGAATGATTGTTTGAAATGCTCAGAAACACTTTTTGATGGCCAAACACGCTATATTGTAACATACAAATTGTGTCTAGTATATTGTAACATACATATAGTGTGTTAGTTAGATTGTTCATATCGATTTTCATATTGGTGAGAAAAGAAAACCTCGGCCTACACTCTATAGCCCCATGAATATGCTTATATCCAATGCTGTTGGGGATCATGTAGATCTCTGAGTGCAAGCATTGCATTATCACCCTGGGAAGCAAATAAACATTATGAATTGGCATCATAATATATCCTAACCATTTGTCCTTGTGGATACTCATTAGCTTAATGGAAGGAGGAACTTTTCTCATCCCATGGTGGATAGGATCCATGTGAAGCACCAACTATTGGGTTGATCATCCTCTTTTGATTCTCCTTATTGCTCCACTTATACATGGCTGTAGGATGATCATGCTTATCTACTATATCCTTGGTATCCACACTAAGATAATTATTGTTGATAGGTATCATATAGTGGTACACTTACAGTTGATAGGGAATAGTAATTTTTGTAATCCCATTAAGTCAATTTCTTGAGTTTTGTTCAAAATTCCTAGAAAAGGTTTATGGATTTCATAACCTACTTGATCATATATTGTGAACTTATACAATCTATCATCCTTTGTCGACCATTAGATACTTAAAGTTGTGTATTGAACATTTTTACCATTATAGAGGACTCTGTAAGTTAGGTTCTCAATTTCTTAAAGGGTGCTAGCTCAATGGAAGAGCGCCCGCCTTACAAGCAGGAGGTTGGTGGTTCAATTCCTCCATGCCCTAATGATATTATAATATCAGTTAAAAACAACTAAAATAGCAATAAAAAATAAGAGATAAGTGACCAAACAAAATGACTAAAAATTGTATATAAAACTGCTAAAAACGACTAAATTAGTAACCAAAAAATGAGAGATGCAAAACTAGGCATTAAAAATGATGCAACACGGGGCAATAATGATGAAGCCAAACATGGCATTGATATGGTAGCAAAATAAGACATGAAAAGAGGAATTAAAAAGGATGCAACACATGGCGCTAATGATGAAGCCAAACATGGCGTTGATATGGTAGCAAAATAAGACATTACTTTGGATGCAAAACATGGCGCTACATAGGAGGAAAACTATGGTGCAACAATAGAAGAAATATTTGGCGTCATTTTGGTATCAAAACACGATGCAAAAAAAGAAGCAAAAATTGGTGTAAATTTGGAAGCGAAAATTGACACATATTTAGAAGTAAAACGTGGTACAAATGGGATGCTAAAGTGGTAGCAAAAATGGATGCAATATTGGATGCTAATTTGGATGCTAACATGGTGCTATTAAGGATGCAAATATGGTGCTAACAGGGATGTCATTTAACAAGAAAAAGTGGACACTTGCTAGGAAGCAAAATATGACGTTATTTAGGAAGCAAACTTCGACGTTGTTTAGAAAGCAAAGATGGATGCTATTTTGGAAGCAAAAAAATGGACGCTATTTTGGACGTCATAAAGGATGCTATCTAGGAAGCAAAAAATACATTTTTTGAGATGCTTTAAGTTTTGTCCATGACGTGTCCCATTTAGCATCTAGTTTGACCACTCAATGTAAAAAAAAATTACACTAAAAAGGGACGCCAATTCCAGGATTTGTTGTAGTGCAAGCGCTTGGTTTAAGTAAATGAAAAAGAACAAGCATAAAACAGTAAAATCTATGACACTAAATGTGTTAGGATTATTAATCCTCCCTTGTCCAATTTGGTCATATGTCTAAATCAGGAGTCGTGTCTAAATCGGGAGTCCATCCAGTCTATTTTTAGTCATTAGCACCATTGGGTCCACTTGGCCTAATTGGGGTGTGGGGAACACTAATTGAGGCTTACTGCCACTAATTGCACCTGACTGCATCAGTTTAGGAGCCTCCTAGACCAATCCCTAAAATTTAGGAGCCACTGGGAGCGACGAAACCAACCAAGGTCAGTTCAGTTCAATTGATGACTAGTCAAGCTAAGTTAGGAGTCAGTTACATTCAGTTCTAGTCCTCTACATTCAGTTAGCACTAGGTTTACATGACTGCACTCAGGAGGGGCACATTTATCACCTACCACAGTCAATTAGCCTTAGTTAACACTGAATGTAACACTTGAGTTGTGTTTTAGAACTCCGATGAACTCCGGTTATGGTTTAGACAAGGTCAGTTAACTATTGAGTCCTTCGATAGTGATTTAGACAAGGCCATAGTTACCTACAGTCAAGTAGAGTCTAATCAATTCAAATTTCCTCATGTGGATTTGAATTGATTGTGGCTATTAAATCCATTGTACTTCATTGTAATTATTATCTAATTACTCTTTGATTAATGAAAAGCATTCACAGATGCAAGCCATTTTTGCACTATTTCATTCTTCAATAACTGAGTAAAGTGTGTGATCTATCTTGTGAATTGTGTGTTTTTCCATAGATCTATGTGCTTAATTTAATATGGTATCAGATGCTCAGTATATAAGGCACTTCTCCTCCTCAGATCTCCTACTGGATCATTTTGGAGCAAAATTGCTCCTTCCAGCTCTACACCAGAAGCAAAAGGTTTACCACTTAATACCCCAAGTAAAGGAATTGTTGATCAAGCTTGCTTGATCAACTATGCTAGGTGTGATGAAAAATTGAAATGTGTAGTTTTTCGACCTTATAGGATCCCTTTTGTGTTTTTTGCAGGTGCAACTTTAAATGGATTCATTAGTTCCTCTTCTTAAACTATTCAGAATGGAAGAAGAAGATGATTTCATCTCTGATGAGATAAGGTCTCTATAGGGTGTCTATTGGACTCGGTAAAGAGTGTTTTTGTGAGAATGAATGGCTAAATAAATGTGATGGAGCTTTTGGAACAATAACAATGGGTCTTTCTCCTAGCTTGCGCTACCTCGGTAGATCTATTGAAGACCCAAAGGAACTCTGGACAAGATTGGACAGAACCTTTGGAGTGATTGATGAGGATCATAATAGAAATTTGGAGATAATATCTAGAACCATAAGCACTCTTGATTGAAAATTCTCATCCTCCACTCTCTCTGATGAAGTTGTTCAATATGAAGAAGAAGCAGAATCTTCTACATTGTGTAGTGGAATTGAAGACAATCTCCATGCAGTGACTCCTTCTCCTGATGCTCCGGAAGTTCATGAGATCTATGATATCTCATCTCCTCATATTTCTGAAATAGAAGAAGACATTCAAATCTCTGATATTGAAGAAAAATACTGCTACACTTCCATGCAAACATTCACCGATGATTTTCCTTTGAATTCTGTGCAAAATTTACCATTAATTGCTTCCGAAAGTGAAGAGAAATTTGATTTTTCTCCCTCTAATGTTGTTGCTGGTGTGAAAATATGTGATACTTTGGATATTTTGGAAGAAATATCAGATTACCAGAGTGATCCATTCACTCCCCATGATCTGTATTTTCCAGCAAATTCCTGCAGGATTGCATGCACCAAAATTCAGAATTTTGAAGAAGAAGAAAGCTGTGCATCCACCGTCTTGGTTAACTATTTATTTGAATCTGATATTAACCTTATTGGATCTGATATGATATTATTTAGATATGATATGATATTTCTTGGTTTAATATATCAAATTCATAATCTTTCAGTATTGCTTGTAGTTATTCTCATCAATGGTGTGAAGAAACAAGTACTGCAAGTCTCCTACAAAACTGCTGCTGGGGATTTAATTCCATTTCACAGTTTTGGATCTGTTTTGAACCTATTTAGATATGATTTAATTTATGATATAATATTATTTGGTTCATATTTTAAAATCCAAGAGCTTTCAGTCATGCTTGTAGCTGCTCTCACCAATTCTGGTGTGAAAAATCAAGTACCACACTTTCTCTTCAAAACTGCTGATGGGGATTTGGTGTTAGTTTCCTCATATGAAGTTACTGATATTTTATTATGTGATTCATTAGATATTTAAGAAGCTATATCAGACTATGGAGCTCAAGCATTCGCTCTCAACAATCCCATTTCTTCTCTACCATTGATCACATGCTCATCTCCTCATAGAACCGGTTAAGAGGAAGATTTTCTACATCTGCTTGGACACTTGATCCTAACACTTTGGGCTGTTCTTACCACTCATAGTTTACTGTTCATGTCTACAACATATCAGTTTCTTGAGTGTTCCTCACATGTTCTGAATCCGCAAGAATATTTTCTCACTTATTAGTTGACTTCAGTTGCTCTACATGGGTCCAGTCTTCATCCGACAACTGTCTATATTTCTGATTTAGTTGAGCATATCATTCTTCTTCCAAAGAGGAGGATTCATCCAGACATAATGATGGATAGGTTCACATGCTAGGCCCCAGGATACCTGTGCACAGAAGAACCAGATCGACCTTGATTCTACCTTCTTAATTAGAGGGGGGGGGGGGATTTTTTCCCATGTGGTTTTTCCCCAGCTCCTTGCATTAAGCAGTTACTTTATTTTAATTGATGTAATGGGTGAAATATGGTATTAGTTACCATGGCCTACAGATTTTCCAAGTTAGCATTCATGGGGGGTGTTAGGATTATTAATCCTCCCTTGTCCAATTTGGTTATATGTCTAAATCAGGAGTCATGTCTAAATCGGGAGTCCATCCAGTCTACTTTTAGTCATTAGCACCATTGGGTCCACTTGGACTAATTGGGGCACATGTTTCAGTTAATAAAGTGTGGGGAACACTAATTGAGGCTTACTTACACTAATTACACTTGATTGCATCAGTTTAGGAGCCTCCTAGACCAATCCATACAATTTAGGAGACATTGGGAGTGCTGAAACCAACCAAGGTTAGTTCAGTTCAGTTGATCACTAGTCAAGCTAAGATAGGAGTCAGTTACATTCAGTTCTAGTCCTCTGCATTTAGTTAGCGCTAGGTTTACATGACTACACTCAGGAGGGGCACATTTCTCACCTACGATAGTCAGTTAGCCTTAGTTAACACTAAATGTAACACTTGAGTTGTGCTTCAGAACTCCGATGAACTTCGGTTATGGTTTAGACAAGGTCAGTTAACTATTGAGTCCTTCAATAGTGATTTAGACAAGGTCTCGATTACCTACAGTCAAGTAGAGTCTAATCAATTCGAATTTTCTCATGTGGATTCGAATTGCTTGTGGCTATTAAAGCCATTATACTTCATTGTAATTATTATCTAATTACTCTTTGATTAATGAAAAGCATTCACAGCTGCAAGCCATTTTTGCATTGTTTCATTCTTCAATAACTGAGTAAATTGTGTAATCTATCTTGTGATTTGTGTGTTTGTCCACAGATCTATCTACTCAAGTTAATAAAATGGGATGCTAATTCCAGGATTTGTTGTAGTGCAAGCGCTTGGTTTAAGTAAATGAAAAAGAACAAGCATAAAAAACTAAAACCTATGGTGCAACTTGACAGATTTGAGACTATAGAAAAAATGGGTTGACATTTTGAAAAGAACGTGTACGATTCCAGGCCACGTGATGGTGTAACTGTTCTAGCTAGAAATCATGCAATTATTTCGAAAACCCTAGGGGTTTTGATGTCCCTTAATTTTTGTTCCTGTTCTTGTTGTTTCATTTTTGGCTCTGCAGTGAAAGGGAGAAAGGGAGAGTCGATCTCTCGGATTCTAGTCCTTTGTACTTGGCCTTTTATTAATTCTTGCACATGATCTAGGAACTAAGAATCAATCTCATGAAAGAATAATCAACAAATACTCATGAAATAGTGTTAATCGGAACCATAATTGGTTTCCTTTCTGTATATTAATAAACAATGAATGGTTACAATACCAATGTCAAGCAATAGCAACCACTTATACTATGAAATGAGAACTCAACACAGTTCTCGTTTTTTTCTCTCCTAATTTTAGTAGCTATTTTTACCTCCGTTTCAAAAAGCGTTGATGCGAGTATCACACATTTTCATTTTGAGGCATTTTTTTGGGCCTTCGAATTATCTTTGTCGTAAAATATATTTAATTTCTATTTTCAAGTGTGTTTTTAGAAATTTAACAAAATAACATACATTTATAAGTAATTTATAATAAAAACATATACATTTTGCAATTGTTTCTAGAAAATAAGACATTTTTATGGACAAAATAAGACATTTTTATTGACAAAATTATAAAAAAATTCAGAAAATAAAGACATTTAAAACCATTTTCAATGAATGTTTAGAGTTTTTTTCCTATAAAAACGATACTATTTCATATTATTTTCCGAAAAGTGACGATTCACATAAATTCAAGAAACAATATAGCATATATTTGTAAAAAACATATTAAAAATATTATATATATAAATTTTATTTCTAAAATAAACTCTGAAAGTCAAAACATTACTAATATATCTTATCAAAAAATTGCCAAATTTAAAATTTTCTTCAAGACATGAAACTAATCAACACTTTAAGTTATTAGGCACTTTTAGTCTCTTGTAATATTTATTGGAATGAGCATAGCTGACACATACATCTATCTTCACAGATTTTTGTATTACTTTGTGGTTTACAGTCTTTTACTATTTCATCCATTAATAGAATTTGGGTTTTTTTATATTACTATGTTCTTTGCAATATCTTCTTTTGTATATTTCCATTTTATCTTTCTTCCTTCATTCTATGAAAAAACTAGATCAAACATCTCTTCCCTATTCCATTGATTTTTATGAACATGATACATTATAAACAGGGAAAATATATTTAATCAATTCGAACACAGATGTCTAAGTGTTAAGACTCCATAGGATCCCAAATATTTGTATTTTATCAATATTAAAAAGAAAATATATGATTATAGCAAGTGACTATAATTGCAATCACATTAGAGAAAACAAATAATTGATAGAAACACACAAAGCCTAGTTCGTGGCTTAAAAATTTAGACATGGAATATATCTATATATCTATGTAGAAAGGTTGAACACCACAAACTTCACAAGGAGGGTTATCTTAATTGGCAATATAAAATATGCCTTTGCACCATTCTTAAAAATATATCTAGAAACATAGAACACTTCAAACTTCACAATGAGGGTTATCTTAATTGTCACTATATGCCTGCCCACCACTCTTATCAATTGTTTCTTTGAATATAATTTTATTGATTTTATTATAAGATATATAACAAAATTCTTAAACTATTGAAAACCTATGTACAAGACTGTGGAAATGAGGTATATATGTTTGTGAAAATATCATAACATTGAGCTAAAGAGATACCTATGTACAATAAATATTATTTTTACTAATATTTATATCTAAATTAAAACCTTTTACACTTTTTATAAAAAATCAAAATCATTATTAAACATTAATATCCTAAATCTTTCTATCTTTGGAATGATGGAAATAATCTAAATCTTTAAAATGAAGATAGTTGTTGTCAATATATACATATATTTGATAATTTTATTAAATGTAGTTATAAGTTCAAGTTCCTCTATTATAATTTATTTTTCTAAATCTTTACAAGTTCTATTTCGGGTATTAAAATGCATTTAGATCATTACAGTATTAAATATGAAACCTTATTAATAAATATGAAATATTCAATTGTCAACGATCAAGAATCTTGAATCTTCAAGAGATCACCCCTAAGCCACACATGATGAAGAAATAATATTTTTCAATAGATCACCCCTATGCCACTTGGCCACACACCATGCACGTTTATGAGCGGATGATAGTTTCCATTCAAACCTCTCTTTTAAAGTAGACTTAATTTCAATTGCATCGAGTCGCCGTGAAAGTCACCAACCGTACGTCGTTTTCTAGAAATTAAAAACTAGTTTTCATCGAAACCTATACCAAAGCACGCCTTGTAAGATTCGAGTTAGTTACGTGTTTGTTACTTTGTCTCTATTGAAATGATCTTCTCCCCATTCAAAGTCTGCATTTCAGAAGAATAAATTTGATTTCAGTGGAATCCGGTAGTTTTGAAAGTTATTGAGATATATGCATACCACTCGGGGCCCAAATATTTGTTAATCGACCGATGGCAGAACTTGATCATTTTCCACTTCTGGCTTTTATGGTGGCAGTAGTGATTGTAGTCAACAATCAAACCGTGGGCAGAGGGTGCATCCCCCACAAGTATGTGAGTGCAACATAGTTTATTAACAATCTGGATGTCGTTTTGCAATCTCTTCTTTCAAATCTATCCTCAGATGGCTTCGCTAATTCAATGCAAAACAGATCCTGGAAGTGCTCTCTGGAACAGTTTGCATTATTAAAATGCATTTAGTGAGCACTGGAACAGTTTGCATTATTAAAATGCATTTAGATCATTACAGTATTAAAA
>LPNX010743921.1:0-16833 GCA_001517045.1 Pseudotsuga menziesii | reverse complement strand
TATATATATGCCAATGTCGACAAATATACATGTACAATGGGAGGGAAGAGGTGGATCACCGATTTGGGTCTCTTCAACCACCAAATCAGAGAAAGTGATACACAAACATACAAAGAAAGCGATACATAAACATACCTGCTCATTCGTCAGAGGTGGGTCACCGATTTGGTGCTCTTCAAGCACCAGTGCCTCACTAGAAGCCTGCATAAAGTAACATATATGCCAATTTTAGATAATAAAAAGAATCAGAGACTGTCACGTCCCCGGTTTTGACCCCGTTTGCATGATGTATATATTGTAAATAATTGTGGTGAGGAGCTCAAGGCAAAAGCCCCACCATCGATTTTGTTGTGTATGTTTCGGCAATGGGGATAATTGCCGGTGGTAGGCTGTGCTATTCGACACATTTTAATTCGGCATCATGTAAATCCGCACATCAAATAAAACTAAAACCACAACCAGCTACGGCAGTGCAACGTTGAATGAAAAGGGCATGGATTCCAAAGGATAAGGGGTGGGGGGATGTCAAACCTTGGTTATGGGGGAAAAACCCATGTTTTATTGCCTTGTTGTTTTGCCACCTTTGTTGTTTGTCAACCTCTTTAATGCTTCAGCTAGTGGTTGGGGGAGTTATTGCTGAAGTGGTGGTGGTTGTGGCAGGCTGTCAGCCTTACCCATTTTCCCACTCCACCCATGTCTACCCATTCTTCTCCCTCACGCACTCATCCTTGGTCTGTTCACTCACTCACCACGATTTTGGGTCCATTGGTTCCTCACGCACAGGTTTTGGGGGCGTTTTTGGTCTCACCCAGGATTTCTTCCTCTCCCCCACGAGTTGCTGAGCACCCACGAACTGCAAAATCGTGTCTTTCCTGTTAGTGGTGCATCCACGGGCAAAAATGGAGCCGTTTTTCCTCACGCAGGGACTCCATTGTCTGTTATTTTCCTTGCTGGGTCGGATTGTTTACCCACGCGTAGGTATTCTTTTGTTTGGGGCGCACATAGTGAGCTGAGAGCCGTGATTTTTCATCCACGACTGATTGTGAAGGGCCATTCACGGTTTTGGCTATCTCACAGATTAGTTGGGTCGTTTTTCCCTGTTGTAGTTTGTTTGCTGTTGTGTTTTTGGGGCTGTGCAATTCGTTTTCCATGTTTTAAGCTGTGACAGCTAATTGGTTGCCTGAGTGCAATGGATAGTCTTTGGACTGTGCTGGCTTGGCTTGGTTGTTGAAAGCCTGTGAAACCCAGCTGTGATGTTTTGTTGCTTATGTCCCCTTGGCTATGTATAAGCCTGCAATTGACCCTTATTCCGAAGGAATCATGCCCAGCTCGGGGGTGGCAGCGTTGCTGAGAGATTGATGAGCAAGATGGCCTATGGTTGGGTGGAACATTGCAGCGACGTAGCTGGTTGCGGGTGACTTCTCCATCAAAAGATAAGTGCTGCTGTTTACTGCATCTCTGTAATTTATACTGATGTTGAATGCTGGAAATGTGTTGTGTTGCTTCCGCTGTATGATTTAATATAACTGCATCTGTGTATGCTTAATTCCAGCATTGTTTTCATTTGTTTTATGTTTTTGGGGCCATTTGCCCGGTTGTGTTGATGCGTTCATCGCGTTCTCTTCGCCGGTTGAGGGAAGGGGACGTGACAATATGGTATCAGAGCGCCATGGTTGCAACAATGGGCCTCTTTGGGCCACGAATATGCAGGGACAGAAGGTAGAATTACCTTCTCTGTTCAGCAGAGCAGCAATGAATTCAAAAAATCGCCCAAGTGTGAGTAGTCGGACCACAGGAGGAAGTGGAATTCCACCGTTGCGGGTGAGCTGGAGAAGTTTCTATTCGCCGTTGCGGGCGAATGGCTGAAGTCTCCCATCCGACTGTTGCGGAAGGGTTCATGGAGTTAACCTCCATCGTTGCGGGTGAGACAATGATCTTCCCCTCCGACCGTTGCGGGCAGCAAAGCAATCCTGCACCCGACGCGAAATTCCTCCAATTGCCGACGACGCGAAAAATTTGAATTTTGGCTAAGTAACGGGCGGCCAGTCGGAAGAACTGGTGAAGTTCTTGTCCGCCGTTGTGGAAGGATTCGGGAAGTTTCTGTCCGACCGTTGCGAACGAGTTCACAGAGTTAATCTCCGACCGTTGCGGGTGGCGGAGTGATCTCACGTCCGATTCGAGATCCGCCCGATCGCCGACGCCGCGGAGAGTTTGAAGAACCGCCCGATCGCCGACGCCGCGGAGAGTTTGAAGAACCGCCCGATCGCCGACGCCATGGAGAGTTTGAAGAACCATTCGATCACCCACGCCGCAGAAAAATTTCGAAAATGCGGCTAAGTATGGAACGGTCGGGCCGTTGAAGGAAGTGAACTTCCGCTGTTGCGGAATACTTGGAAGAGTAGAACGCCCGCCATTGCGGATGGCTAAACAATCCCGCGTCCGATCAGAGATTCCGCTGACGTCCGACGTTGCGGAGGAAAGAATGCTCCGACGCTCGCTGTTGCGGAAGGTTGGAACTTCCGGGAAGCCGCCGTTGCGGACGAGATAAGCCTTCTGAGAGCCGATTCAGCGGCCGAGAGGATGGTTCCGAGAGCCGATACGTCGGGTGGATAGACGAAGTGAGGATCCGATTCGGCGGAAGACAGAAAGGTCAGAGAGCCGGTTCGGAGGAGGAAGGAATGGGAAAGGAGCCGACGTTGTGGCTGGGAGATCGAAGTAGGAGCCGACGTTGCGGCTGGGAGATCGAAGTGGGAGCCGACGTTGCGGCTGGGAGATTGAAGTGAGGGCTGATTCTGTGGAAGGAACAATGGTTCCAGGAGCCGATTTCAACTGTTTCTCAGTGAAATTTTGAGCTGTTTTCAGAGAATTTTCAGGGGCTGAAAATGAGAAAAATGGCAGCGATCTAATGCGCCAAATTGCGCGAAATCAATGATTTACAAGGGGGCAAGCCCCCTTGACCCCCGTCGTCCCTTGAGACAGTCGTTCTTGTGGAAAGAAGATTTTATGTTTGGGGCAATATAGTAGAACCCGGAATTCATAAAAGATGAATGATGCAATGGAAGTGTGGTGGCTGAAGATAACATTCTCGGCCAAAATGCAGCTGTGTGTAAAATGCAAAGGTTTGCTGAAAGTCTTCATTCTTAGAAGGGGTGTGGTTTTCACATCCGGGGTCAGAATGACGCGTGTGAATAGGCGTTGGAAAGCTTATCCAGTGGGGAACGAGGATAAGTGACCGGAATCTGAGCATGAATCAGAAAAGTGCTAATGATGGCCGTTGTTGTCAAATGGACAATCTGGACAGTTGCATGCCCAGGGGCAGCAAGGACTACGAAGTCAACCCGCTGCTGTGTGAAAAGGGAGTTCCATGCAAGGATGAAAGGCTTGAAAGGGGAAGTTTTCCTTAAAACCCTATCCTGCTAACTTTAACTACATTTCCTAAGTTTATGCTTGAAATGCCTGAGGATATGCATTGCATGCATAGGATATTGCATGTTGGTAAGACTATTGGAAATTATATATGTATAATGAACCACTAATGATAGTCATTGTTTTGATGTTGGCATTAGTGGACAAACCAACGATGATATGGACTTGGATGAATATGTTGTTGATGCTGATGCTGACGAATGAGACCAGCAACCCTATGGAGAAGGGATAAGGCAACGAGTCCATAACAAAAGTTGGTGAGCAAATTTTGTAATCTCCTGCAAGGGACCAATCAAATTGGTCATGGCAAGGGTGTAAGTATGACCCATGCAGGTAAGAGTTTGCTTATGACAAATTCCATGGATTGGTCCAGGTAAGAGACCTCATACCATGTGAATATTGGAATGTAGAAAGGTGTCATGCCTATACATGTTAATGATATTGATTATAGTAATGCATCCTATATGAGGTAGCCATGGTTAGGCCATGGTATGGTTGAATGCATAGTATTCCTGAATCATTGCAAGATAGCATGAATGGATATGCATTAGAAATATTTTATGAATCTTGTTGTTATGCATTGAATGTATGCATATGAAGGGAGTGAGTGACTTATTGCCCAAGTAAAGGTGCAAATGTTGTGATGCATTGCATGAATGCATTGAGATGAATGCATGTGATATTATGGAGAACTAATGGCTGAAATGATGAATTAATGATAATTCTGGAACTGTTTCGAAGGTTGCTATGAATGCAGGATAGTCATGAACAAGTGGCTGCCAGAAATGCTCTATTGAAGAGCAAGGTGGTATGAACGATACGCCTATGAAGTAAGGGTATCTAAAATTTCATTTAATTGCATGAATGCTGTGAATATACCTTGCAATGTTAGTATGATAATGATTGCATGAAGTAAATGAGCTTTGAGAACACAGATGTGACTAACCTTTGAAGTATTTGAATTTAATAAATTCTGAAAATGCTTCAGTGATGGTTGTAGCAATGAGATAGTAAATGTATCCATACTTACCAAGTGTTTGGTTGATGGAAGCTCATGTATCAGGTAGATTATTTTGAGAATGGCATTGAGAGGTAAGGTCCTGACCAATGCCAGAATCTACCATGTAAAAGAGCTTGTTAAATTTGAATTGTGAATTTCAAATATTGCTGACAACTACTAGTCACTATTGGCTTGCATAAGCTTGTGTTTGGTTGTTGAAGCTTGTGTTTCAGGTAGATTATTTTAAGAACGGCATTGAGAGGTAAGGTCCTCACCAATGCCTGAATCTACCATATGATATGCATAATAGGTTGTTAGGATTCGAATTGTGAATTTCGGATTTGAGAAATTGCTGACAACCACTAGCCATTGTTGGCTCGCATAAGCTTGTGTTTGGTTGTTTGAAGCTGATATTTCAGGTAGATTATTCCGAGAACGGCATTGAGAGGTAAGACCCTGACCAATGCTGGAATCTACCGTGTAAAAGAGCTTGTTAGATTTGTGTTATGAATTTCAAATTTAAGAAAATGCTGACCACTTATAGTCACCATTGGCTTGCACAAGATTGTGTTTGGTTGGTTGAAATTCATGTTTCAGGTAGAATATTTCAAACACGACAGTGAAAGGTAAGTCCCTGACCACTGCCAAAATCTACCATTTATGAGAAGAAGTCTCATGGTTGTGAAAATTAGTTGGTACGGGTTGTTAAATTCGAACTGTGGATTTCGGATTTAAGAGGTACTAACGACTACTAATCATTGTTGGCTTGTGTGAGATTGTGTCAGGAGGGACACATGGTAAGTGGGTATTCATTTTATGATAGTAAGCATAAAATTGTAATGGGCATAGTGGTGCTGCTTACAAGAAACCCACAATTGAGCAAGTCAATTTCTGTAGTAGATAAAATCGCAAATTCTTGTTGAATTCGATTGCTGATGTCATTGCTTGGTTATGAAACGATCAACTTGGATGGTAGTATCAGGTAATGACTGACTGTTTGGCTATTTGATGAATGTGTCAGGAGTACACACTGCAGGAAGATCATGTGTGATGACCTGCAAGAGCCAAACTTCATGGGAAGGTTTTCCCTTGGAAATGGGTTTCGGGTGAAACACCATTGGACATTTTGAAAATGTCTCGTCTGCACTGCATGTTTGGTGATAGCATGAGTGAGATGGTATGGGTCATGTCAGTGAGACGTGTGTGGAAATGAAACGTAAGAAGGAAGTAGGGATGGGGGCTTGGTTTGCTTAAACCTGGTGATTGGAAACCACACAGACAGAGCTAGAGGGCTGGCTTTCTTCTCCACAACCCCGGGATAGCACTAGAAGGGAATGCAGGGCCTGAGGGACTGTGTAGCAGAGAAGGGACTGATTCCTTGTGCTGGGTATGTGTGTGGATGTTATAGAAGTTAGGCTAGTTCTGGTGTAGGTGTTCCTAGCTCTACAGCGAGCTCACCAGCTTAGCATTCAGTTTTTCCCAACTCCTTGACGGTGCCTAACAGATACAAAGGCATGCTGCGATGGCAAATGGATAAGTGTTCTATGACCCTTGCTATGAATATGCATGTTTAATTATTAAATTCCATATGCAGAACATGTTTTGATTTATTTCCATGATGACCAATTGCTTGAGTATGAATAGGACCTACATGGCACACACCGGAAGAGAGTGCACACTTTTCCGATGTCGAGTCATGAAAGGGTTTTCAATATTGATTACACTCTGGGGAGTGGACGCACTCCTGGTGTCTCAATAGTTGATAGTGAATGATATGAAATGTGATTACAGTTTTAGAGCAATGATGCTGATGAGTTTGCTTGTATTGCTTGTGTTGCTTGTGGTGACAGGCTAAAGGTAAAGGTAAATGGTTGGTATAAGTGTGTTGTTGATATAAGTGTATGTGTCATTGTTGACATAAGTGTATGATGGGCCGTGATATGCCTAAGGATCCATAGCAGATCCTAGACCTGGAAATGGTCATGATAAGGTTCCAAGCCCAGTTGACATGGTTATGTACTGGCTGGACATTAATTAATTGATGTTGTGGAGCAGCCGGTGTGCTGACCTAACATCTGAGTCCATAGGTGATCCCAAGGCTTGCAAAGCGAAGCAGAATCCTGTGGACGAACGAGGAAACGTACAATACAGATAAGTATTGGATTATTTTGCTTATGAATATACATGTGTATATGATATGCGTTATGATGTTTTAAGCTCTTGTTCTAGAGATGAAAACTAATGAGAATAAACTAAACATGTGAATCTATTCAATGTTTGGATATAGGTATCGCTGGAAGCGAAGACTATGAGAGCATCCTAGAGGTGCATGCAGACATGTGACTGTCCTGGAAAGCTCAAAACGAGCGGTAATGAAAAGGTGCTAGTAGGACGGGGGAGTCCTAGCAGCCGAGACAAACCATGTGGAGAGACTCCATGGTTTAGAGGTCTAGAATAGACCAAAGACACTAAGTGTCATGACCAAGAAAGATTGGTCCAGCATTCACGGTGAAGTGAAAGAGGCTGAGAGCATGAAAAGCCACTGTGATGGCGAGGGTTCCAGGATGGAAAAAAACAAAGAGGGGAAAAACTCTTACTGCTCTCTCTTGCCTTTTGATTATATATAGATATATGTTTATGCATTGTGAAAACAAAGGATTGTTGAATGCATGTATGACTGAGAATGAAATGTGTGTATTTGCTTAAAGTAAATTGTGAATGCTAGAATAGTTAATTCCCTGCCCAGGAATGGACATGAAGGAGCTCATGTGCCTGTTGGGGAAGGCATGAAAAATATGAAAGCCTCATGGATGAGACTTGGACTGTCATGCCAAATTGGGTAATTAACTAACTGATTTTGATATCTATATTATGCTTGGTCTGATAGAATTTCAATGGTGCATTTCACAGGTGAGAAAAGTGAAACCAGGTGGTGCACATTGATCATGGCGGTAGATCAAAAGTTGTTGGACTTAGCTGGAAGTCTCCTTCAAGTGATTGCCAAGACCCAAGAGAGTCTTGGGGAGATGCTCAGGATACAGAAAAGGCAGAGTGAAATGAACCACCAGATTTTGCAAGACTCTATTGGTTTGCAAAGGGAGGTGAAAAGCCTTTTGGGAGCAATCGGCAAAGGAAAGGAAGGTGGATCAGCATTGGGACATTTGTCCAAGCGACCCGATAAGAAACGGTCCAGGCATGAAGACTCAAAGGAAATTGAGCAGGTAAAGATGAAGCAGCCAGTGAAATGCTGGAGATGCAGAGGACATCATTTACGCCGGGACTGTCTGATGAGGGAACATGATGAGGGCAATAGCCGCAAAGTTCCTAGACTTCGGGATCAGCAAGAAGCTGAGAACCAGCAGGAAAAGTCCATGGAAGCCGAGAGGCTTGGTCTTGAACGTTCAAAGTAAATTATTGAACGTGGTATAGATCTACAATTTTGAATTTTGATGTGCAATTGTATATGTATTGTATATATGTAATGGAACACCGAGGACGGTGTTATTCCAAGGGGGAGGGGAATGTCACGTCCCCGGTTTTGACCCCGTTTGCATGATGTATATATTGTAAATAATTGTGGTGAGGAGCTCAAGGCAAAAGCCCCACCATCGATTTTGTTGTGTATGTTTCGGCAATGGGGATAATTGCCGGTGGTAGGCTGTGCTATTCGACACATTTTAATTCGGCATCATGTAAATCTGCACATCAAATAAAACTAAAACCACAACCAGCTACGGCAGTGCAACGTTGAATGAAAAGGGCATGGATTCCAAAGGATAAGGGGTGGGGGGATGTCAAATCTTGGTTATGGGGGAAAAACCCATGTTTTATTGCCTTGTTGTTTTGCCACCTTTGTTGTTTGTCAACCTCTTTAATGCTTCAGCTGGTGGTTGGGGGAGTTATTGCTGAAGTGGTGGTGGTTGTGGCAGGCTGCCAGCCTTACCCATTTTCCCACTCCACCCATGTCTACCCATTCTTCTCCCTCATGCACTCATCCTTGGTCTGTTCACTCACTCACCACGATTTTGGGTCCATTGGTTCCTCACGCACAGGTTTTGGGGGCGTTTTTGGTCTCCCCCAGGATTTCTTCCTCTCCCCCACGAGTTGCTGAGCACCCACGAACTGCAAAATCGTGTCTTTCCTGTTAGTGGTGCATCCACGGGCAAAAAAGGAGCCATTTTTCCTCACGCAGGGACTCCATTGTCTGTTATTTTCCTTGCTGGGTCGGATTGTTTACCCACGCGTAGGTATTCTTTTGTTTGGGGCGCACATAGTGAGCTGAGAGCCGTGATTTTTCATCCACGACTGATTGTGAAGGGCCATTCACGGTTTTGGCTATCTCACAGATTAGTTGGGTCGTTTTTCCCTGTTGTAGTTTGTTTGCTGTTGTGTTTTTGGGGCTGTGCAATTCGTTTTCCATGTTTTAAGCTGTGACAGCTAATTGGTTGCCTGAGTGCAATGGATAGTCTTTGGACTGTGCTGGCTTGGCTTGGTTGTTGAAATCCTGTGAAACCCAGCTGTGATGTTTTGTTGCTTATGTCCCCTTGGCTATGTATAAGCCTGCAATTGACCCTTATTCCGAAGGAATCATGCCCAGCTCGGGGGTGGCAGCGTTGCTGAGAGATTGATGAGCAAGCTGGCCTATGGTTGGGTGGAACGTTGCAGTGACATAGCTGGTTGCGGGTGACTTCTCCATCAAAAGATAAGTGCTGCTGTTTACTGCATCTCTGTAATTTATACTGATGTTGAATGCTGGAAATGTGTTGTGTTGCTTCCGCTGTATGATTTAATATAACTGCATCCGTGTATGCTTAATTCCAGCATTGTTTTCATTTGTTTTATGTTTTTGGGGCCATTTGCCCGGTTGTGTTGATGCGTTCATCGCGTTCTCTTCGCCGGTTGAGGGAAGGGGACGTGACAGAGACAGATATACTACATGGACAGAAAATGATGTTTCCAAAGAAAGCGAAACATACATGTACCTAGTGGGGGGGAAGAGGTGGGTCGACAACAACCTCTCTTTTGTGCTCTTCAAGCACCACCTATCTCAATATTTTCTTGCATTAAGATCTCAATATAGTCACACCACTATTTTAGCTCAATGTCAAATAATACAAAGAAAACGAGACATATACATGAGGGACAAAAAATGATTTTTCCAAAGAAAGTGAAACATAATTAAAAGCATATTTAAAATAATACCTGCATCTAGGAATCTACCTCTACATGAGAGGGACTAGGCTAGGATTCAATGTACTCATCCTGATCACCCTGCATAAAACATATTGTATCAAAATTAGGATGTATTGAATGTTACAATCTCTACTACAAATATGTAAATAACGTTGACAAATTAACAAGTATAGTTCTTACTACTAATGGTGAAGAACCAAACCCATATGCAATATTGATAGCAGCATCAATGTTCTCAACATTAATCTATGGACTATGTGACTTTGGTCTGCCATGGGACACCAGCTATATATTTGTTCACATAATTTGTTAGATAATTAAATAGAAATAAATTGCGAAACAATTGAAAATTGTGATATGAAACAGAATACAATATGAAAATAATGAGTTTTACTTACAAATCGAAGTAATCCATCATCTTGGAAGTCTGAAGCAGGTCCATAGCATATGCCTCCACACAATGTGCAAGGGTGTGGAGTAACACGACACTCTGAATTCTCTATGTCTCCTGTGCAATCTGCAGATGGATCCTTACTATGCGATGGCCTGGCCTTAGAAGTGCCAAACCCTTGGCCTACATTTCCTTGGACATCAGTCCCATGCTGAAGCAATGTATCTGCCAAGTCAAATAAGGCTTCTTGTGTATCCTCAATCATAGGACCCACAGGAGGATATAGCCGAGGGGGTTTTGGTGTGCGTGGAGGGCATGGAACACGATTACGATCCATCCTGGCCCCTTCCCTATCTTGGGGAATCCCATGACCAACACCCTAGAAGCCTAAGATATTGAAATAATTAAGATGTTTCCCTAGGATGAATTCTGCATACAACTTCCTAAGGAAATGAAATAGGATGTCCCTATTCCCATGAGGATCTTCATCGAAGACCATATACTAATGATCCATCCAATCGGCCTTTATATTTGGTTCCATGCACCAGTCTATGGAAATGTGTGCTCGACTGGTGGGTGGAACCAATCCAATGCTAGGGTCCTGAAATAATGAAAATAATTGGTCTTTTGTACTCTTTAGGTCTTTGATGTCATTATAAATCAAACCACCAGAGTACTATTGCCTCTTGGATTCTCTGTACGAGCTAATGTTGTATAGAGCTCCTTGGGCATTGGAAATTGTGTTTGTTATTGTGTCCAATGCATCGGCTAAAGATTGTCTCAAATGATCCCCCCCTCTAATAGATGAACTAAGGTGCCTCAATGACGCCAAACACGTCAGAATCTATGAGTTTCGGTCACGGGGGCTTCGCTTGTTGACCAATATCCTATCACGTTAGTTCATATTGTGGGTTTTAAAATTATTAAAAATTGAACCAATATATTGCAGGTATTGGGGGGATGCGGGGTTTAAGGTGGGGGTGAGTAGGGCATGGGGACTTCACTTAGTGAACCTCTCACATAACATGTGCGATCGTGGGATATTAAAGAATACCCTTAATTTCAAGAGATATTGATCCAAACTCTTTTTGTTTAAACCCCCTTCCAATACTTAAAATCTCCTCCTCACCCCTTTTTATACCTCAATCCTTATAAACCACCCTACCCACCCCCACCTTAAACCCCTCATCACCCCAATAAATGCGATATATTGGTTCAATTTTTGATAATTTTAAAACCCACAATATGAACTAACGTGATAGGATATTGGTCAACAAGTGAAGCCCACATGGGGTAGGGTGGTTTATAAGGATTGAGGTATAAAAAGGGGTGGGGAGGAGGTTTTAAGTATTGGGAGGGGTTTTCAACAAAAATAGTTTGGGTCAATATATCTGTAAATTAAGGGTATACTTTAATATCCCACAATCGCATGTGCTATGTGAGAGGTTCACTAAGTGAAGTCCCCGTGGTTTCGATCTTCTTCCCCCTCCGGGTTTGGGTTTGGGTTCACGTTTGGATTCATGTTTGGGTTAGGTTATTGGTTATTAGTGGGTTCATTTTCCACATTATCTTGCTCATTTCTCTTATCTATTAATATTTAAACAACAAAATACAAATTGTTTTAATTTATCATTATTTGATTTAGTTCAATTTTCTTTATTAAATTTGTTTTAAAAAAATAAAAAAACTAAGAAATTAACAAAAACAATAAAGAATTGAAAACAATTTGTAATAGATATGAGTAGTTACCTACCATTGGAGCCAAGCCACCTCCACAGCCACCTCCAAATTGACCTCCAAATGCTCAAATGCAAATCGCCTGTGCGGCTTATCGCCTATGTAGTTTATTGCCTATGCGGTTTATCGCTCTCCCGAAACACTCACTGTGAAAATGACAAATGAGGCCCATGGCCTTTGTTTTGTTTTTTTATTTTGTTTTCCATATCGCATATGTGATATGTACCTTTTACAGAACACATATGCGATACTTCCTTACTAACTTTAGCCTTGTGTTTGGGCTTGAGTTATTCAGAACGTACCATCAATAATGCATATGCATTCTCGATTTACACTTCAGAGGTGCGTTTCTGATTTCTTAAGTGGCACTAAAAAGTGGAACCAACTTTGTGCGAGTGCCCTAGTATTAGAGTTATGATTATGATACTTAATGACACTCAACCCACAATTCATGGTACTTAATATAATTTTATTTGTTTACTACTTAACCTTTGCTTATCAAGTCCAATGGGTAATAAACACCTAATAACATGCAAATAATGCCTAATTATCATTTTTCAATTAATTAAACATAGAAATTATGAACATAATTCCATAACAACTAGTTAATTAGTTGTTTAATACTAACAACTAGTCTTGCACAAATTCAACACAACCATGCCAATGAACCAAAAAGTGAACCTACAACCATTGTACACATATTTTAAGCATCCACATACAACAAAATAAAGTACTTTAATCGTATATATTGTATGAGTAGCAGGGATGAGGAACCATACTTATTTAAAAGTGTATAAATGTTGCCGAATCTTACCAATTCTTAAAACACCAACTATAAAATGTTTGGCGATATGTTTCAAAAAATATTTTTATTTCCAGAGATTTTATATTGTTTATATAATAATTTTGCAATTTCTAGGGTGAAAAAAGTTTACCCCATAAAAATTGGGCAAAATAGGGCTTCAAAAATTGTAAAATGACAAATCTTTTTTTCAAGAAACCCTCCTGAAAATAGCCCATGGAATAAATTTCGCCCCTAAAGTTATCCCTCGAAGAATATTTCAAGTTCTATCTGTACTAGTTAATAAACACTGTTAGGAATTCAATCAAACCAATCATATTGAGTTTTGAGGTACACCAAGATGAAGGTACATATCCGGAAAATAACATTCTATAGAAAAATTAAAGTACCAATAACAGAGCATATGGTTGTACATTCCTATTTTACTAAAACAGAGATCGAATCCAAAAACTAGTTACCGATTTCATCACAATATATATAGTTTCCAATTTAACTTTCTAGATGAGAAATAAAGAGAAATATATGTACATTCATATGGCTATATCTTCTTGCCATATAAACTACATTAAACAACTCACAAAACTAGTTAATTCTACTCATCCGAATTGACTAGTAATTTTAGGAATATTTAGAATAATTAAATCCATAGCTCATAGAATAATTCCAATTTTTTTTCAAATTTAAATAACATGAATTATCAGTCATAAAATATGTGTATCTAATGCAAACATTTTGTTAAAAAATTCATTTGCAAAGTCACAAATCTACTCAAAGCAATTCTATTGAAGAAGCTAGAAAATGGAAATTGATCTAGAATTTCGGTAAATATTTTCCCAACTCTACCAAGAATATTTATCTTCAAATTATCACATACATTTCAATATTATTTATAATACATAAGAATAAAAAAAACACCTAGCAAGTTTTACAAACACTTCATGTTCCAAGTCTCCAAACTATGTCAAACAATCCGATGGAAGAACTAGTATTTGAATAAAAGGCAGAAGCAACAAAGAAAAGTGTCTTAAACCATTATGAAGTTATTGTAACATCAAAACACAAATTATATAATGAACATGAGTATAAATATAGGTTCTCTAGTAGAGGCACCAAATAATTATTTCCTCCAATAAATTTTGCACAAAATCCAAAAACTAGTTTCCACTTCCTTCATAAAATTTACTTGAATAAATAGATTGAATTTTATGAGAAATTTCTTCCACAAATAACTCACAATTTTTATCAAACATTTTATTTGAATCAATAAATAAATCATATCATAGATGAGATAATATAGATGAGATAAATCTCTTATATTACCAATGCAACTAGCATCATCTGGACCACATTCCACCCATCTTTCGGCACTGCAATGCCAGATCTCACTTTGACAGGACACCCCCGAGGTGAGGCCGTTGATCCACAATAGAGGTAGACTCAACAATAGCTTGAGCATCAATTTGAGAATCCAAAACTTTATTCGTCATGACATACTTCATATTCCACCCCACTATGAGGTGCAATGGTAATCTAGACCCCTCGACTATTGGTATATTGTCGTTCACCATTAGGATTTATGTGCATGTCTAGGACAAAGCCTATTGAACCCATAAGAACTACACCTGAGTTTTATAGGCTTACCGCAAACATCATACAAGATCACAGTGCTTCAAGTATAGAGTTCATTCACATAATAGAGGATTCATGGTTTCCCAAACTCTCACCATCAAAGGTATTAACAACCATAATCAACAACTATCCAAAAGGAACCATGAAAAACAACCCTAAACCAAGGATATCATGGATTTATAGAACCAAAAAAAAAGGAGAGTGAATCTAAGTGTAGTTATTACCTTAGTCTTAGTTTTGGCTAGTATGTGATGTTTGAACCTTAATGCGTCTCTAGCTTGACTAATTCTATGAAGTCACAAAAAATATGTTCAAGTAACAAAAATGTCAAACGGATCCAAGACCAATCCATTCTTTTCCAGACCAATCCGTTCCCTGAATATGTCAAATGGATCTCAGAATAGTATAAGTTGCAGGGCTATGGATAAGAGAATAGTAGCACGACTACTAATACTAAATGCCATGCTTATGGTGGTCATGAAGATACTGAAGGTTCAGCTGAAAATGAAAATTACATCTCACGGAGATCAAGAAGAAAATGATATTATTATTGGAAACAAGTTTTCTAGATATTTGAAACTTGTGAAATCAATGCATACAATGCCTTTAGAATAGACAAATAACTTTATTTAAAATATAGAAAGATATTGATTTAAATGCATTTACAGACAAATTTATTAAAATGTCAAATACTTTCTCTATGAAACGAATTGGTTGACTTCAAATTGAAAACACAAAAAATTTCCTTATTCAAATCATAAATAAATGTAATATTCTAACGGATTCCTTTCTTTGCAGTGGGGAGTGTGTGTGCAACACTTGTTTCTATAGAAATGGAGATTACATCTGAATGTACATATGTATTCAAGTAGGGAAGACTCATGACCATGATTAGGGGTGCATTCTAATCATGTTGAGTAGATGAGGAATTTAGTAGTTTTAAAGAAGCGGAACCATAAAAACTCTAAATGCAATATCAATTCCTTGCACAACTCTTGAGACAACTCTTTCATCCCCCATAGAGAGTCCAACCCTGGTCTCTATGACGCCAAGAAAAAGATACCACCGCTATTTCACCACCTCAAACCAAACAACTATTGCGGTAACACAAGAACTGGTAACAAGAGACAAAGTGAAAATGGTGTTAGTAGTAGCAGGAGTCTAGGAAATGATTAAATGTTAATTGTATGGTGGGTGACCTATAATAAAAGGATTCTTCATAGTAGAATTAAAATATAAAAAATTACAATTTTATCGGATGATATGCATTCCTAGAGGGAAGCAATGATATATTAGAAAAGTTGTGGTGGTCTATCTGTGCAAAAGACATTAAAATTATGTTATGACTTGTATCGTTGAAATACGCTTTACAGATATAGCTCTTTTTATTACATGTTATATCTTTAGGCATGTATATTTAATTTATAAAAAACAATTTTGGACACATAATGAAAGATGGTTGATTAGATCAATTGGGTTCTAAGTGATCATTGTTTCTCATCGCACTCACAACAATGATTATTGTGCATTTGCTAAGGAAGCAATGCATTACGAAACCATACTAATTTATATCATTGCTAACCAAACTTGCATCTAACCAATGATCGAGTTCAAGGTATATAATCATAGTAAAATTCTAGATGGGAACTTAACTCGTGTTCTAGTTGGGTGATGTGATGCTCTCTTCTATGGTAGAAAAGGAGATGCCTAGTCTCACATGTGTTGTTCCCTATTAGCTATCCATTTTCTATATATGTTATATTAATCAAGATAAGGGTATTTATGAGGTTATGTAACATTATTTTTCTTAGGAAAACACAATATTATATGTAATATCATGAATTTCAGACCTAACACTTATGGGAATAAGCCCCATTGATTATGATGTTACATTGATGTTTTATTTTGATATATTGGGTCGAAGATCCCGCTGCATATGAACATGATGATTTGTTTTATATATTGGGTGTAATCCAATTGCATATGATATACATACATACATACATACATACATACATACATATATATATATGTTTGCTTGTGTTGGGCGTGGACCATGAAGCACATGATTGATGAGATGTTTTGTGTTGAATGAGGAGCTCTGGAGCACATGAGTAATTGATATTTTTTTTATTAAGAAGATTTGGAGCACATGGAAAGATAAATTGGAAGTGTTGGGAATAAGCCCTAGAGCCTTCCAAGTTGATGTTGAGCTTAAGCTCTGGAACATCGAATCCTTGGCAATTGTATCCCTAGGTGTATCCTACAAATACATCCTAGCATTAGTGTTGAGGGAGGAGCTCTGGAATTGCACTAAGTTTGTAACTACCTGTTTCTTAGCGTTGAGTATGGGCTCTGGATAAGTGCTAGGAGTTACCAAAGAGAATTAATTATGTCAAGTATTCTAGTAAAAAAATGATCTCATCTGACTTATTTATAAGCGATTAAATGAAATCTCAAATTTATGTATCTCATCAAGTACTGAAGAACTACCATGTTATACAAGGGAATCCAACATGCACGGATGTTTATAGTTGTCTATCCTAGTAGACCTAACCACCTACCTCATGGCCTCAATGAAGAAAGTGGCATAAGTTTAGGGATCATGTTATGTGATACCTAAAGAAAAATGTTAACAAATAATATATATATATA
>LPNX010743906.1:43165-90262 GCA_001517045.1 Pseudotsuga menziesii | reverse complement strand
AGTATGAGGATTGACATTGGTCACAAGTGTTAGACTATAATTATATAGCTTTCTATCGCAAGAACTTCTTCGAACAAGGTCACCCAGTAACATTTTCCCAAAGTAAAGTGCTTTGTAGCGAAAAAAAAAACTACTAAACTATAGAACCATTTAGGAGAAGGAATCAATCACTATACACCTTTAGAATGAATCGATTCAAAATGTAAATGAATTAGAGTTAAGAGATAATATAGTGAACTTGGAGAGTGACAATTATTGCAAACAACTTTAATTTACACAATGATGAAGTTGGAGATAATTCTAAATTACATATGGAAAAAGAACTAATTGGAGATAATTCTAAGTTGCATATGGAAATGTACTGGAGGCAAGCCAAAACGTTATTAAGGTTCACGGATTGTCTTAGCAAGGCATTTCCCAAACACGTCCTCCATGAAGCTGGTTGGAATTGTACTGGACTGGTTGGAAATATATTGGAGGCAGCCAAACCTTGGTAGTGTGGATAGTCAACCATTGAGTTGAATGGCAGTGACATATACTAGTGAATTTTAAATTTTTTTTAAATTTTTTTTAACAAGCGTCGCTTAAGCGACGGTTCTAATTGTCTCTTAAGCGACGGTTAATGGTTAATTGTCTCTTGTACGTGTCGCTTCACCGACGCTCTATTCCCCTATCCGTCGCTTAATCGACGTCTCCTAATGTTGCTTTTCCGACAGGTATGGTTTCTATCTGTCGCTTATTCGACGTTGCCTAATGTCGCTTTTCTGACATGTATGGTTTCTATCCGTCGCTTAATCGACGTTTTTCACTGTCGCTTTTCCGACAGGTATGGTTTCTATCCGTCGCATCATCGACGTCTCCTAATGTCGCTTTACCGACGGTTATAGTCCATATCCGTCGTATACCAGATGGAATATCCCGTCGCTTATACGACAGCCCCAGTTGACATCCGTCGCTTATCCGACGCAGCTTCTGTCGCTTATTCGACGAACTGAAGAGTTTTTTCATCAAAAAAATTCAGTACTGTCGAATAATTTTCGTCGCTTAACCGACACTGTCAATTTAAGCGACGGTTACCTATGTGTCGCTTAAGCGACGGTTACCTAGGTGTCGGATGACCGACGACAGGTTTCCGACGGTTAAAAAGAAATCAAAGTGTCGTTCATGCGACAGAGAAGTGTCGAAAATCCGACATGATAGCCGTCGGATTTTTGGTCAAAATGTAGTAGTGTCAAGAAGAAACCAAATATTTTAAAAAACTTAAATTGGCTATGTGTACAACTCCCGTATTAACCACGCTTGAATTCAAAAAAACATTTACTGTGGGATGTGATGCATTAGAGCATGGCATTAATGCAATTTTAATGCAATAACGAAGGTCCCTTCTGAAAGCTGCAAACTTAAAGGAAAAAGCTTACTCAATTTTTTTTATGAAAATGAAGTGTAGGCCATACTTCATTTAATTAACAAATGGTTCTCTTACCTATAACAGGCAAACACTTCAAGGTAAGAACATATCATGACACTCTTAAGTACTTCTTGGAACAACGATTATCTTCTAAAGAGCAACAATATTGGTTACAAAGATGATAGGTTAAGGATTTAAAGGAAAACAAAATATGGTTGTGTTGAGTTTAGTTGTCATTGATGTCAAAGAAGTTCATTAATGTCAAAGGAAGTGATGACATGGCATGTGTGATGAGGCTAGGAAACCACGCGATGGTGTTCTTGTGCTATTAGGAAGTCATTGTTGCAATCTAACATCCTTCTGGAACATTATGACAATATTGGAAATTGACTAAGTCTCTCTGAAAAGGTCAGTTGAATCATCCATGTCATCGTAACTCATCCAGTATCACTGAAACGATCGGAGAGGTTGGGAAAATACTGTTTCGGCACAACTAAAAGAAATCTGCCGACATTGTGGGAGGTGACTCATGAGTGAGCGATGAAACGATCGGAGAGGTTGGGAAAATATTGTCGATAAAAATCCGTCAAAAACGTCGGAGGTGACTCTCGAGTGAGCGTCGAAATGATCGGAGAGGTTGGGAAAGACACCGTTGGAGGTGACTTGTGAGTGAGCACTGAAACTATCGGAGAGGTTGAGAAAGACACCTTTGGAGGTGACTCGCGAGAGAGCGCTGAAACGATTAGAGAGATTGGACGACACCATCGAAGGTGACTCACGAGTGAGCGCCGAAACGATCGGAGAGATTGGGACACCGTTCGGGTCATCTTGAAGTTTTTCACCCAATAAAATTAAAAAAACAGAATGTTCTTTTGTTGAGATGAAAAAGTGAGCTACAGGAATTAAAAAAACAGAAATATAAAAAGAGAATGCTACAAGAAGTTAATTAAAAAGACACAACGTGTGTTTTAAGCTACATGAATAAGATTGAAACTAAGATTATAAAGCGTTAACCAAAGACAGGGTTTATCATTTACAGAGATATTAAATAAAGGGTTGTTTTAATGAAGAGGGGATTGATTAAAATAGAGGAAATAACATGTACAGAAATAATAATTAAAATAAAAAGGCGTGATTGTTTAATTTAAATTACTGAGTTATAAACATAATTAATTAGTTTAGTTAGAAAATGCGTGACTGAAAAAATTTAAACAGAGTAAGCTAATGAAAGGGTGTGTTTGATGAAAGGACATGTTTCATATTGAAAGGTCGTGTTTGTTGAAAGAGTATGATGATGGAAAGATATGTTAATGGTATTTAAACAGAAGTTTGAATGAGAATAAAAATGTCTTAGTGAGCTAGATCCATGCAGCAATAGCAATAGACAGAGACCAAAGTAAACTAGCAATAGATAACAGTTGAATATCTGGAAGACTGAATTATCATATTAGGGAGGTAGGGTGACGCTAGGGCAGGAAATAAGCCTGCATGGGGTTGTATCCTCCTTCGAGTTGTAGCTGGTAAACATGGTGTTGTAGCATCCTTTCAGTAGTAGTTGATAAACCAGGGGATCATAGCCTCTTTCCAGTAGTTACCGGTAAATAGGGTGTAGTACCATCCTTGTCTGTAGTAGTAGGAAAAAACTATTTGTAAATACAATTTTGCATTAATAGGAAGTATTGGTGGTTTGCCCAATTGGGCTTCCACGATAAATTTGTGTTCTATGTGTTCAGTTTGATATTATGTGTTAATGAATAAATTAAGAGTGGTTTGTATTGTTAAAAGTTAACAATACTGATTCAATCCCCCCTCTCAGTATTGTCCAATATTCCAACAATTGGTATTAGAGCAATTTCCTTCATTACAATTTAACCACTGGAAGGAAGATCCTAAATAAAAACCACTATGGATCAACAAGAAGGGTTAGCCACCAACATACCATCACTATTCATAGGAGAAAATTATGCATATTGGAGTGTGAGAATGAAGTGCCATCTGATGTCTCTTAAATGAAAGGTTTGGGAAGCAACTGAAAGAGAATATAAAAATATAGATGACAACCTACCTACAGATAGTATGGAGCTAGGCCAATATGAGGGTAATGCAAAAGCTTTAAATACCATCCTGAGTGGATTGACAAACACTATATTTGTAAAAGTCATGCAATGTAATACTGCCAAGCAAGCTTGGGATAAGTTAAAGATTATCTATGAAGGGGAATCTAAGGTCAAAGAATCCAAGCTTCAAACATATAGAGGGCAGTTTGAGAGCCTAAAAATGAAAGAAGAAGAAAAAATCGGAGAATACCTTCTAAGAGTATATGAAGTTGTAAATGTTATTAGAGGCCTTGGATGAAAATTAAAGGAAATAGAAGTAGTTGATAAGGTACTAAGAACATTGCCAATGAAGTATGACTCAAAGGGGTCCACTTTAGAAGAACGAAATGACCTTGATATTGTGACAGTAGATGAACTACCTAGGATTCTGACTGCATATGAGATGAGAACGAGGCAGAATGACCCTTCAAGAAAAGAGGCAACATTTAAAGCCATAAAAGATTCAAAGAAGACCGAAGCTCCATCCAAAAACCATTCAGAGATTTCAGATGATGAAGAAGCCCTCTTTATTAAAAAACTTGAAAGAGGTACTGGAAAATTTAAAGGAAAGCTACCCCTAAAGTGTTTTAGTTGTGGAAGAATCAGATACTTTGCTTCAAAATGTCCTTACTCTAAACAAGATGATAGTGATAAGAGAGAAGTCTCAAAGAAGATAAAAAAGGGTAAAAAGGGGAACAAAAAAGAAAATTCTTTATGCAATGGAAGATAGTGAAGATGAAGATACAAGTGGAGATGAAGAAACATAAATTCTATTAATGGGAGTTGATACTCAAGCTCATAATGGTGAATTAGATGAGGAAGGTATAGTAGACTTGAAAGCTAAACTCATTAGTGCTCTTGAAGAACTTGAAACATCCGGGAGAAATAACAGAGAGTCAAACCATGTCATTAGCGAGTTGGAAACTCAACTCCTTGAGGACAAAAAGATTGAAGAGGACCTAAATTTGCAGCTCAAAAGAAGAATACAAGATTCTGAAAGGTTTGAAGAAGAGATCATGCAGCTTAGGAAAAGGCTTGATGAAGAAGCTATCAAATTAAAGTTTGAGAAAAGCTCAAAGGTCTTAGATGATATCTTAAGTAGCCAAAGACCATCAAGTGATAAATATGGTATGGGATATGACAAAGCAAAGAAGCCAGAATATTCATGTTCCACTGACCAAGGTGGAAATAAAAGAAGCTATGATGATGTACTAAAAAGTTCCATGAAAAAGGAAGAAAGCAAGAACTCTGGTCCATCCCCCTATGACAAAAACGGAACAAATGAAGTGTCCAAAAGACCAATGACAAATAGATATCAACATATCTTTTTGGGTCACTGATACGCTTGTAATAACTTTGGTCACAAAGCGTTAAATTGTAGAGCCCTTAGAAAGTTTCGAGAATATAAGAAGAATTCACCTAGTGACAAACCAAAAGGAAGAAATCATAACCGCTTTACACTTGTTCAAAGATATGTCCTAGAGTGTTACAAATGTAATAACTTTGGACATATGGCAAGAAATTGTAAACTAATGACTCCTACAAAGAAGATTGTTGCAAGTAAGTTTCAAGACAAAAACCAAAAGAAGGATTGCAAGAAAAAGGAAAAAAATGAGAGATCCATGATTTCCCTATGTGCAACAGAGAAACAAGATCTATGGCATATAGATAGTGGGTGTTCAAAACACATGACACATGACCCAACCAGGTTCATAAAATTAAAAGATAATAAGCGTAGAGTCACATTTGGAGACAATAAGTCTTCCAAAATAATTGGAAAAGGTATAGTTGTTATCAATAGTAAGATCAAAGCAGAAAATGTGTTACTAATAGAAAACCTTAATCCTAATATCCTCTATGTAAGTCAAACATGTAACCAAGGGCACATCTGTATCTTTGACTTTGAGAAATGTGAAATCAGGAAAAATGACTCAGGAAGAATTGTTGGCACTGCTGTAAGAAATTCAAACAATGTATACATCCTAGAAAATGAAAATCAATGCCACTTGAGTATGGTTGATGAAATTTGGTTATGGCACAGAAGGATGGGACACTTGAACTTTGATAATATTGTCAAGGTAAGTAAGAAGGAAGTTGTGAGAGACTTGCCTAAAATTGTGAACCTTTAAACTCACTTTGTAGACATTGTCAACTTGAGAAGCAAACTAAAGCCAATTTCAAAACAAAAGAACATATGACCTCACATCCTCTGGAAATAGTTCACACTGATATTTGTGGACCAACAAGGAATAAAAGTCTACAAGGAGAATACTATTTTATGTTTCTCATTGATGACTATAGAAGGATGACTTGGGTAACATTTCTCAAAGAAAAATCAGAATCTTTTGAAAAATTCAAAATCTTTGAAGCAATGGTTGAAAATGAGATAAATTAGAAAATCAATTGTCTTAGATCAAATAATGGGGAGAGTTTACCTCAAATGAGTTCAATGATTTTTGTGAAATACATGGGATTAAAAGACAATTTTTAGCTGCAAAGACTCCTCAGTAGAATGGTGTTGTTGAAAGGAAGAATAGAACAGTCCAAGAAGTTTCCAAAACAATGCTTAATGAAGCAAAGTTGTCAAATGCATATTGGAGAGAAGCAGTATACACAACTTTCTATATACTTGCAGAGGACAACTCAGAGTGAATAAGGACAAGACTCCTTATAAACTATGGTATGGAATACTAGCCTCAGTCAAATACTTCAGAGTGTTTGGCAGCAAGTGCTACATTAAAAGGAACAAGGATGATCTTGGCAAGTTTGATTCAAGAACCGATGAAGGTATATTTTTAGGATATTCATCCAACAAGAAGGCATATAGATGTTACAATAAAAGGTTACACAAGATTGTAGAAAGTGCAGATCTAAGAATAGATGACATGAAACCAAGAAGGATAAGAAGTCATGATGGAGATATAAGTACAAATGATGAAGAAAAGGAAGACCTGCAAAAAGATGAAAGTATTCATGATGAAGAAGAGGAATTAGAGGAGGAAGATACACTAGAAAGTCAAGAAGATTCTCCAAGATCAGACACAAAAACTCCATCTAGAAGAATACAAAAAGATAATCCTGAGACACAGATGATTGGTGACAAAGATGTTGGATTCAGTACAAGGATACAACTACTATTTAATGAACAAGCCCTACTCTCAGTAGTGGAACCTAAGAATTTTACAAAAGAAAACGAGAATGATGATTGGATCAAGGCC
Organism: Pseudotsuga menziesii; assembly: GCA_001517045.1. Lineage (NCBI taxonomy): Eukaryota > Viridiplantae > Streptophyta > Pinopsida > Pinales > Pinaceae > Pseudotsuga > Pseudotsuga menziesii. The sequence continues at coordinate 83,540 of LPNX010743906.1, read as the reverse complement.
ATGAATAAAGAATTGGATCAAATTGAGAAAAACGAAACCTAGGAACTTGTGCCAAGACCCAAAGACAAAAATATTATAGGGACCAAATGGGTGTTCAAGAGCAAGTTCAATTAAGATGGACAAGTGATAAGGAACAAAGAAATATTAGTATGTAAAGGGTATGCTCAGAGGGAAGGGATTGATTTTGAGGAAACTTATGTCCTTGTAGCAAGACTTGAAGCAATCAGAATGTTCTTAGCACTTTCATGCTATAAAAAATTTAAAGAGTATCAAATGGATGTCAAGTCTGCATTTCTGAATGAAAAACTAGAAGAATGTGGAGAACCTCCTGCAATAAACAATCAAAATGCACGATATAACAGAAACATTGGAGCACAAAAGATATTTTATTGATCGTGGACCACTTCGAAGGGGCAACCTCCTTTGAGCAAGCTCAATACAAAATAACTCTTGGATGATTTCATTGGCCTCAACACTTACTTATATACTAAGTCTAATATAGACAACTATTACTCCCCATGAATGTGAGATAATACAATACTAACTGGACGAATTAACATCAACTATTAATCCCCATGAATGTGGGATAATACAACATACTAACAGGACGACTTACAAAGCATATGCGTCCAACAAAATATAATAACAAAATAAAGAGGAGGGTTAAAGCAGGTTCTTAACATCCCCTCCCTCTTAGAAAATCTCTGTCCTCAAAGCTTTAGATGTGGAAATGATTGATGAAGCTAGAGTGGTTCCCATGTAGCATCCTTTGGTTGCAGGATGTGCCACTGAATTAAGACCTCTGGGATGGATCGAGAGTGAAACTGACAAGTGCTCTTATTGAGGATGGTCTCCGGTTCTAGAATGATAGATCCTTCATTATCTCGTTCTAGTAAAACAATTTGTGCTCTTATGTTGGTGCCAATCACTTATTGAATGCAAGAAGAAGGAGGAAGTGCCAATTTATAAGCAATTGACCCAATCTTGTGAAGAACTGTATATGTACCAGAGATATTTGAAGCGAGCATTTGATTCCCTTTGATTTTCAAGGAAGATTGCTTGGAAGGCTGCAGGTGAAGAAAAACCATATCACCAACTTGAAAAGTGTGCTTAGAATGATGTTGATCGGCATGTTGTTTTATGCGGGTTATTTCCATGTGAAGAATCTGATGTCGGTTTTGAAGAGCCATGTCAACTTCCTGAACCGTTGAACTGCTGGGGGTGTATGGAAGGAGTACTAGAGGTGCGTGACCATAAACTGTTTCATATGGAGTCAATTTAGATGCAGTATGGTAGGAAGTATTGTACCACCATGATCCCAATTTAGAAGTAATGATCCCAAGATTTTGACGAAACTTATATGTGCCATATAACGTTGGATTCGGCTTATGATGCCCTGGAAGTAGGAAGGATTGCTTGTAAGGCTGATGCAGAAGAAAAACCATATCACAAACTTGAAAAGTGTGCTCAGGACGGTGACGATCGGCCAGGTGTTTCATTCGGTTTCTTTCCATGTGAATATTTGCTTGTAAAATGTGAAGAATCTGATCTCGGTTTCGAAGAACTGTGTCAACTTCCTAAACTGGTGAACTTCTATGGGGGTATGGAAGGAGCGCTGGCAGTGCCTGACCATAAACTGCTTCATATGGATTTCATTTAGATGCAGTAGGGTAGGAGGTATTGTACCACCATTCAGTGAGAGGGAGCCACTTTTCCCAATGATGTTGTTGTTCAGAGGTGAAACAACGGAGATAGGTTTCCAAACATTTGTTGATAACTTCAGTTTGGCCATTTTTTTGCAGGTGATACCTTGAACTCATCTACATTTTGGTGCCAGTGTGGCGAAATAGTTTTGGCCAGAAATGACTTGTGAAATTTGCATTGCAGAAGATCTGGTCCATGAAAATCTGTGCGACTGAGGAGGCGACATATGGGTGGTCGAGGACACAAAAATGGCTATATGGGGAGAGGTGATCAACTACAACCAAGATCATTATCTTCCCTCTAGATGTAGGGATCCCTTCAATTAAATCGATCAATATATCTTTCCAAACCCGTGTAGGGATGAGCCTGATGTTGGGAAGGATGCTTCCAGGAAGGAGTGGAATACGATGGTCACCTGGTCTTGAAGTTGGAAATTCCATTGGTTCAGCAAGGACACATGCATATTGATCCAAAATGTGTTGTACAACTAAGGAAGTAGTGGAGACCACTGATGGTTGCATCTGAATGGAATGGAGCTGAGCGATGACACCATGTGAATTCTTCTTGAGGAGATTTTCCATGTGATGTGAATTGATGATGCTGAGAGACCCTGGTTGTAATCCCTTCAATGTGTGTTTTTTTCCATTGATGGAAAGCTGCATCCACAGTTTAGCAAAATCCCAAAAGATGGGTCCAAGTGTGCGTAACCATTGAGTGCCCAAAATCACATCACAACCTCCTAAGGGCATGAAAAACATGTTAGAGTGCAAGGTATAATCTCCAATAGAGATACACATATTGTGACACTTTCCCTTGCAAGGTAAGGTGCCCCCATTGGCAATCATGACTTTAAAGCTGGAGTAAGGATAGACAAACCAATCAGCATGTTTGGCAATTTGAGGGTCAATGAAGTTATGGGTGCTACTAGAATCAATGAGTAGTGTAAGAGGGATCTTCTTGAAGAATCCTTTGACCTGCATGGTTTGTGGTGTGGTGACTCTAGCTAATGCATGGAGAGATATCTTTGGGTGGTCGTCATGAGAAGGAGGGTCAACATGTGGCTGCTGAATGTCGACTTGGTCATCTACTGGATCCTGAGAAGTTGTACAAGTGCAAGCGGAGAAGCCACATCCAAGAGATAGGGCTTTTTCTCAGCACATTGATGTCCGCAGGTGAATTTCTCATCACAATTATAACAAATTTGGTGTTCCCCATGTTCCTGCAGCTCGGCTTCAGACAATTGCTTGGTAGGAGTGGTTCTAGGAGCTGGAGGGATTGTATGTCTTTGGGAAACCATATTTATGAATGGAACAAAAGTGGAGTTGGGGCGTTGTTGAGCCCTGATCTTGTCCTTCACCAACTTAGCAAACCCCAGGATTTCCATCATTGTGTTGGGACAAAACATTTTAACGTCAGAGTGGATTGTATCTTTAAGACCATTGATAAAACAACTCCTATAGAATGCATCAGAAAATCCTTTTGTGTGATTGACTAATTTTTCAAATTCTATCTGATACTCTCTCACAGTGCCACTCTGGCGACGTTTGGTGAGTGTTGTGAATTCATCAAAACCACTAGGGACAAATTGTTGTGAAAGGAGTTGGTGAAAATCTGTCCATTGGGGCTCTTCATGATCCTTAATGTACCAACAGAACCATTTAAGGGCTTCACGTTCCAAATGAAAGGATGCAAGTGGGACTTTTATGACATCAAAAGTGTTATGCATATTAAAGCATTGTTCTGCCTTATGTATCGATCCAGTTGGATCATCACCATTGAAGCGAGGGAAATCAATCTTCGGCCCACGAAAGTTGCTGGAAGAAGAGAACTCAGTGTCTGTAGAAGACTCAAGCTATTGTCGGTTTCTCATGGCTGAATGTTGAAGATGGAGGTCGAGAAATCTTTGATACAGATCTGGGAGTTTAGTATTGAGGGTGGCAAGTTCTTCTTCCATTTGTCTATTTTCTCCTGCGTGGGTGACAACAACAAGATTTTTTTTTTTTTTTTTGGGGGGGGGGGGGGGGGGGGGGGGATGGGTAGAAAAACAAAAACAAAGAGGGTTTTAGAAAGGAAAAATTTTGAGTTGGGAAAGACGTGAGTGGGTAATTGGGGTTGACTAGGTTTGGGACACTTTCTGAAGGAAAAGGAATAGAAAATGCAAATTTCAGAAGCGGGGTGAGAGAATGAGAAAATTTGTCAAAGAGGGACAATGAAGCAGAATTCAGAAATGAACACTGTGGCAAAATTTAAAGGCGACTAAATGTGGAATTTCAAGCTTCGGGAAGTGGAATTTGGGATAGGGTCTTTAATGAATGAAATATGCAGAATTGAATGACGGGGGTGACAATGAATTTTCAAGGGAAATGGAGCTAAATCAAGGAAGATATGGCTAAAAAAACCAGAAATTTATACTTGTTTTTTTTCTAAGAAATGATTTGTGGCGGTGCTAGAAAGTTGTGCTTTATCAACATGAAATGGAGTAAGTGATCTATGACAATTCTAGAATTCTTCGCGTTATCAACTGTAAATAGATATGGACCCCAGGTATATTCGGCTTCCTAATGGTTCAAAGGTAGTCACTCGACCACCAAGGCTGTCTCAGGCCTGAGTATTGGGGCAGTACCCCTCACTTCATGACGTAGGTAAAACTGCTAACCGCTTAGCCAAAAACAACAACTATTTGGTTTTCCTCATGAATGGGAATCTAGTCAATCTGGTGGGGTTCGTTGCCCTTTTCGCTTGGCAGGTCCTCTCAATGGCCAGCTACTTCGAGGTTCCTATGGTACTCCTCACAATGAGTTTTAGGGCTATGCCGAAGTAATTCCCACAGTTAAGCGGATAGGGTTTATTCCCTGGTTCGAATGAATAGTACCACGACAAGAAGAAGAACTACTGCAATAATCACAGTGCTAGAAAAAATGTGGCAGAAATTCCACCCGATGCCCAAAAAAACCCGTAATTAGAGCTAGGGTTTTGAGAAGAAATTTTAAAATCGGTATAACCTAATCTATATTGCTCAGACTTGCTATTATAACCTGTTTCTGGAACTAGAATAGCCACTCTGCTTCTACCTTGGCAATCGAAATAGAAATCTGGGCACCTAGTTAAAAAAATTCGCTCTGCAATTTCCACGGCCATCACCGAAATTCTGAAAAATTGCTGATTTTAACTCCGCGATATCTCCACTTCCGGAACTCCAAATGAGATGGTTTTTTTTAAACTACGTATTTTTGCAAGAGGAATTCAGATATGCAACCTGTTTCTTCTGATTCTGTGTAGAAAGTTTTAGAAATTGATATGAAAGTCGCTGCCTAATTTTGCCCTCTTTTTTATTGCAAAAAATAAGAGAATAGAAAAAAAAATTCCCACTTGTTCCAAGGAACGTGCTCTGATACCAAATGTGGAGAACGTCCTGCAATAAAGAATCAAAATGCACGATATAACATAAATATTGGAGCACAAAAGATATTTTATTGATCGCGGACCACTTCGAGGGAGCAACCTCCTTTGAGCAAGCTCAATACAAAATAACTCTTGGATGATTTCATTGGCCTCAACAGTTACTTATATACTAAGTCTAATCTAGAAAACTATTACTCCCCTTGAATGTGGGATAATACAACATACTAACTGGACAACTTAACATCAACTATTAATCCCCATGAATGTGGGATGATACAACATACTAACGGGACGACTTACAAAGCATATGCGTCCAACAAAATATAATAACAAAATAAAGAGGAGGGTTAAAGCGGGTTCTTAACAAAGGAGAGGTTTATATTGAACAACCTGAAGGTTTTCTCTTATCAGAAAACAAAGACTATGTTTGTAAATTGAAATAGGCACTCTATGGCCTTAAACAAGCTCCAAGGGTGTGGTTTTCAAGGCTAGACAACTACTTAAAGCAACAAGGGTTTAAGAGAGAGGTCACTAAAAGTAATCTCTACTTAAAAATCAAAGATGAAAATATGACTATTGTTGTTGTTTATGTAGATGACATCATATTTGAAAGAAATTTACAAATACTAAGTGTAAACTTTGGTTCTAAAATGAAGAAGGAATTTGAAATGTCAATGTTAGGTGAACTAACATTCTTCTTAGGATTACAAGTTTATTAAACAGACAAAGGAATTTTAATCTCTCAAACCAAGTACATTAAGGACATGTTGAAAAGATTTAAGATGGAAGATTGCAAGCCTGTTAGTACTCCTATGATCACAGGTTGTAAGTTAAGTAAGGACGACGAGTCTTTGGAAGTGGATCATACCATGTATAGATCCATGATAGGCAGCTTACTATATGTGACAGCTACAATACTAGATGTAATGCAAGCTGTAGGTTTGGTTGCTAGGTTCCAGTCAAGCCCCAAAGAAACACATGTAACAGCAGTAAAAAGAATCTTTAAATATTTGAAAGGTACTATGGAGCATGGATTGTGGTACCCAAAAAGTCAAGACTTCATCTTGAAAGCATTTACTGATGCAGATTGGGCTGGAAGTGTTGACGATCGAAAAAGCACCAGTGGAGAAGAATTCTTCTTGGGAAATTGTTTGGTATCTTGGTCAAGAAAAAAACAATCCTCTATCTCACTCTCCACAGTCGAAGCCGAATACATTGTTGTTGTGGCATGTTGCACTCAAGTCATTTGGATGAAGCAGACACTAGAAGACTTACTTGTGAAATATGAGTACCCAATAGTAATAAATTGTGATAATACCAGTGCCATAAATATGTCAAAAAATACTTTCATGCACTCCAAGACAAAGCATATAAAAAATAAAGTATAATTTCCTAAGAGAGCAAGTATCCCAAAAGACTGTTAAGCTAGAGTATGTTGACACAAAAGAACAAATTGCTGATATTTTTACTAAGCCACTTCCCAAGGAGGATTTTGAGCATCTTAGACAGAGATTGGGAGTAATCTCCTTACAACAGTTGTTGAAGTAGAGGCATAATCTCAGGGGGAGATATGTTGTCAGGGGGAGCTGTCAGATGGAAGCCTTTGTCATTATTGTCAAAGGGGGAAGAAATTAAGGAGTTGTTGCCATCAATGCCAAAGGGGGAGAATGTTGAGTTTAGTTGTCATTGATGTCAAAGAAGTTCATTAATGTCAAAGGAAATGATGATGTGGCATGTGTGATGAGGCTAGGAAACCATATGAGAGTGTTTTGGTGCTATTAGGAAGTCATTGTTGCAATCTGACATCATTCTAGAACACTATGACAATTTTGGAAATTGATTAAGTCTCTCCTAAAAGGTTGGATGAATCATCCATGTCGCCGTAACTTGTCCAGTCACTGCGAAACGGTCGGCTGAATCACCATGTCATCGTAACTCATCCAGTATCGCCGAAACGATCGAAGGGGTTGGGAAAATATTATTTTAGCACAACTGAAAGAAATTTGCCAACACCGTCGGAGGTGACTCATGAGTGAGTGCCAAAACGATCGGAGAGGTTGGGAAAATATTGCCGATAACAATCCGTCGACACTGTCAGAGGTGACTCGTGAGTGAGTGCTGAAACAACCAGAGAGGTTGGGAAAGACACCATCGGAGGTGACTCGCGAGTGAGCGCTGAAACGACCAGAGAGGTTGGGAAAGACACCATCGGAGGTGACTTGTGAGTGAGCACCGAAACGACCAGATAGGTCGGGAAAGACACCATCGAAGGTGACTCACGAGTGACCCTCGAAACGATCGGAGAGATTAGCTGACACCGTCGGACATGACTCGCAAGTGAGTGTCGAAACGATCGGAGAGATTGGGACACTGTTTGGGTCAACTCAGAGTTTTTCACCGAATAAAATAAAAAAAACAGAATGCTCTTTTGCTGAAATAAAAAAGTGAGCTGCAAGAATTAATAAAACAGAAATATAAAAAGAGAACGCTATAGGAAGTTAATTAAAAAAAACAATGTATGTTTTAAGCTACATGAATAAGATTGAAACTAAGATTATAAAGAGTTAATCAAAGACAGAGTTTATCATTTACAGAGATATTAAATAAAGGGTTGTTTTAATGAATAGAGGATTAAATAAAATAGAGGAAATAATGTACAGAAAGAATAATTAAAATAAAAAGGCGTGATTGTTTAATTTAAATGACTGAGTTATAAACATAATTAATTAGTTCAGTTAGAAAAGGCATGACTGATAAAAGTTAAACAGAGTAAGCTAATGAAAGAGAGTGTTTGATGAAAAGACATGTTCCATATTGAAAGGTCGTGTTTGTTGAAAGAGTATGATGATGGAAAGATATGTTAATGGTATTTAAACAAAAGTTTGAATGAGAAGAAAAATGTCTAGGTGAGCCAGATCCATGCAACAATAGTAGCAGATAGAGACCAAAGTAAACCAACGACAGATAACATTTGAAGAACTGGAAGATTGAATTATCATATTAGGGTGGTAGGGTGGTGCTAGGGCAGGAAACAAGCATGTAGGGGGTTGTAGCTGGTAAATAGGGTGCTTTAGCATCCTTTCAGTAGTAGCTGATAAAACAGGGGGTCGTAGCCTCCTTCCAGTATTTGCTGGTAAGTAGGGTGTAGTACCATCCTTGTCTATAGTAGCAGGAAGAAACTATTTGTAAATACAATTTTGCAGTAATAGGAAGTATTGGTGGTTTACTCAATTGAGATTCCACGATAAATGTGTGTTACAGGGATGATTTTAAGGAACGATACTTATTTAAAAGTGTATAAATGTTGGCGAATATTACCAATTCTTAAAACGCCAACTATAAAATGAATGGCGATATTTTTCAAAAAATATTTTAATTTCCAAGGATTTTATATCGTTTCTATAATAATTTGGCGATTTTTAGAGTGAAAAAAAGTTACCCCATCAAAATTGGGCGAAACAGGGCTTCAAAAAATGCAAAATGACGAATCTTTTTGGGGAGAAAAACATGAAAAAATAGCCCACTGGGCTAAAATTCGCCCCTAAAATTATCCCTGGTGTGTTATGTGTGTTTAGTTTGATCTTATGTGTTAATGAATAAATTAAAAGTGGTTTATATTGTTAAAAGTTAACATCACTGATTCAGCCCCCTCTCAGTATTGCCCAATATTCCAATAGATGGTATATGCACTTTCAAGAAAAGAAGATAAAAGGCTTATTATGTGGTTTTCCATTTATACAATCTAATTGAATGGAATAAACAAGCACATAATAATAAAAAATTAGAAAGAATGAAAGATAATTCAACAATTACACGATGACCCTAGCTCACAAATAAATTTGTGTAGAAGAACGATTCACCATGGCATTGAGTTCTAAAAACCTATTTGCTCATTTTTTTTCATTTTCTAAGTCTATCACAAATCATTATTGCATTGTCGTCTTTGATAGTGTTGCTTTCTCGTGTAATACTATTATATAATTAGGGAAGACACGGAACTCTATTTTATTCGCTCTCAAAACATAATAGTGGATATTAGCCAGGTTGTAAAGAAAAATATATTATTTGTTTAAATAAGTTGTACAGTTATACTTGGCTCGTTGCTCGTCTCGATTGTACAATGATCAGATTGCGTGCAAATCAAAAGCACCTCTAAGGAAATGTAAAATATATTTGAATGCAACCTTCTCGTACCCATTCTCTCTCCGCCTTATAATTTAGGACTACCACTATGGTTTCCTCCAATAGTTATACAATGAAATAACTGCCTCCTTTTGGAAATTAAAGACATAAGCCTTTAGTTTAGAGCTTTTGAAATTCATTTTACATTTGTGGATTCCTACCGCTACATTTGAGTTGATTTCTGTAATCTCCCATACTCTTCTAAGAAATCTAAATCTCCCAATACTCTTGTTGGATCGCAAGATGATGGATTCGGAGTAAGCTCAAAGGATCGTAAGATGATGGATTCAAAGTAAGTTAAAAGCTAGATGATTTGTATTTTTATGGTAATTTTTGCTAGTATCGGGAAATGGGATTTATTCATAAAATTGTGATTTTTATTGTTCAGATTGTAGAAATAGATTTAGTGATCTCAGTTACCCCTATACAATTCCAACAGCGTAAAACCACCATTTCAACAATTTAACCAGACTTTGACCCAAAAAATCGCCGAAGTTTTCTTATAAGAAATAAGGTCCACATCCTCTCTATGGCTCCTCTCTATGTGTCTCTATGGCTCCTCTAATTAGAGAAACCGAGGAGGGAAACCAACAGAGCACAAAGGCCCGCTCAAACAGGAGGAGATGCACACTCAACTCAATTGTATTAAGGAATAAAAGTTACATATATAGGAAACATGATAAGCTAAGCTAGATCCTACAACTATGGATCGGATTCTACAACATAGGAGTTGTTCAAATGAAATATCTAGATATGGGAAACATCACGAATACATAGGCTGCATTATATGTAACAACCTCCCTTAATGCACAAATGGATTCTTAGCAACACCCAATTTTTGTCTAAATTTTTCAAAATGGATTCTGCCAACTGGTTTGGTAAAAATATTAGCAACATTGTCACTTGTACTACAATAAATCAATTCAATTTCTGTATATTCAATCTTTTCTATCACGAAATGATGCTGCAACTCAATATGTTTAGATCTGGCATGATAAACTAGATTGTGTGCCAGCTTAATGGAGCTTTGATTATCACACTGTATTATGGTAGCTTATTTTTGTTGTGTTTCAACATCTTCAAGAATGCGCCTCAACCACATGGCTTCACAAGTAGCACTGGTTAAAGCTTTATATTCAACTTCTATGGATGACAAATAAATAGTCGGATGTTTCTTATTGCTCCATGATATGATTCTTGAACCAATGTTAAAATCATATCCAGAAGTGGATTTTATGTCATCAATATTTCTTGCCCAATCAGAGTCAAAATAAACTGCCAACTGAACATCGGATACATCAGTATATAAAAGACCAAAATTAACTGTTCCTTTTAAATATATTAGAACCTTCTTTGTAGCTTTCCAATGTGTTTCACATGGCTTAGCCAAGAATTGACTAAGAATGCTAATATAATATGATATGTCTGGCCTTGTAGTAGTGAGATAGTTCAGAATACCCACTAGTTGATGATACACAGCAGGTCATCTGCTTCTTTAGATCCATCACTGTTATATAATTTGACATTTTCATCCAAAGGAGTAGATATAGATTTGCATTTACTCATTTGAAATCTGTCAAGGATTTCCCTTGCATACTTGCTTTGACTGATGAATGTTTTACCAGATTCTCTCCAAAAAGCAATGCCTAAACAATAATGCAAGTCACCATTCATTTCAAATTCCTGAGACAAATTACTTTTAATATCTACAATTAATTTATATGCTCCACCTGTAATGATAAGATCATCCACACATAAGGATATCAAGCAAACATTTCCCTCTTCATCTTCTTTAATATATAAGCTTGAATCATTTTTACTTTTGAGAAACCCTTGCTGTTTAAAGAAGGTGTCAATCTTGATATACCACTATCTAGGATCCTGTTTCAGTCCATAGATAGCTTTCTTTAATCTGCACACAATATGCTCTTGTCCTTTCTGCACAAAACCTTCAGGCTGCACTAAGTATACTTCCTCTTTTAAATCACCATTTAGAAAATAAGATTTGACATCTCACTGGTGTATTCTCTGGTTATGTTTAGTAGCTAATGCAACTAGCAATTTGATAGTATTTAATTTAGCTACTGGTGCATATGTCTCTTCAAAGTCAATCTCCTCTTGTTGAGAATAACCCTTTGCAACTAATCTTTCCTTAAACTTGTCAATACTGCCATCAGCTTTGAGTTTATATTTGAATAGTCATTTAGATCCTATGGATACTTTATCTTTGGGTAATTCTACTAATTCCCAAGTTTTGTTTCTCATAATAGAATTATATTCATGATTCATTGCAGTCACCCATTCTTCCTTGTCTTTGTCTTGTTCATAGTTTAATGGTTCTATGACATTCATTAGATTAGTCATCAAGGCATAATCTCTAAACTTTACAGGAGGATGAGTTTGTCAGTTTGACCTTCTAGGTATTACAGTACCTGTTGGAGTTCCATCCATGATTCTTCTGTCTTCTGTTGTTTCATCATCTGAGGTAGTATCACTCATGTTCCTGAACCTGTTGCTGTTGTGCCTGCTGCTGTTCCTGCACTTTTTGAAGAATTTTGTCTATTTTTCCATGCTCATCTGAGATTTGTTCTTCATCAGTATTATTCATCCTGTTACATATATCTGTATTTTCATGAAATACAACATCTCTACTAGCAATCAATTTGTGTGAACTAGGATGAAATAGTTTATATGCTTTCTGATCATCACAGTAGCCAACGAAGACACATTCAATGAATTTTGCATTCAATTTCCTTTTGTCATATTTAGGTATGTATGCAAAATCCCTAGAACCAAATATTCTTAAATGACTAATTTCAGGTTTATAGCCATGAAAGACTTCAAAGGGGGTTTGATGTTCTAATTTCTTTGTTGGACTTCTATTCTTTAAGTACACAACAGTGTTAATTGCTTCAGCCCAAAAGCCATTAGAAATTTTTTTACCTAAGAGCATGCTGCAAGTACATTCCACCAGTGTTATGTTTCTCCTCTCAACAACTCCATTTTGCTGAGGTGTATCAGTGACTGTGAATTGCTGTTGGATTCCATTTTCTGTACAATATATTTTAAAGGATCCAGAAGTGTACTCAACACCTTGATCTGATCTGAGTATTTTAATGTATTTACCTGTTTGCTTTTCAACTTTGATTCTGAATTCCTTGAAGTATTCGAAAACATCGCTTTTCCTTCTTATGAAGTAAGCCCATATCAACCTAGATCTATCATCAACAAATATCAGAAAATACCATGCACCACCAAGTGCTCTAGTCTGCATAGGTCCACATACATCAGTGTGTATTAGTTCAGGAAGTTCAGTCTGTCTCTTCTCTTCATGGTTAGGAAATTCATTTCGGTGATGTTCTTTGAGCGCACGTGCAACACATTCAATATGATCATTTTTTATGATAGGAAGATCATCAACCATAGAATTTTTCTGTAATAACATGAGATCATTGTGATTGTGGTGTCCATACCTTTGATATGAATTTGTCACAGTGGTCTAGGAACTGAAAACACGGTCTCGCAAAGAATACAGACAAACATGCATAAAATGAAAAAATGGTGTTGCAATGGAAGTAATAGCTCTGTATAATCAATGAATAATTAATAATACAATACAATTATCATGCAAGATGCATGAATGCCAAGACAATTCGAATTCCCAAGGAGGTCATTCGAATTGAATGAATGGGTGTAGCTTAACAGACTATAAGCCACAGTAAACACACTAGTTAACCAACTGATCAAGTGCTGATTGACTCAACTGAGTCCTAACTGAAGTCAGAGTGCAATGAATGACTAAGTCTAACTGAAATTAGCTCAGACACATGTCATTGCATGCCAACCAACAAGTGGTAGCACATCAATAACTCCAATGAACCCCGATGAGGTTAACTGAAGTCAACTAGTCATCAAAAGTGGTTGTAGGTGCCTGTGTTAGCTCCAGTTCATAAATAATCATTAAAAATAATTAAATAATGAATGGAGGTTCCTTCACCACTTAACTTAACTGATTGTAACCATCAGTTATCAATTAGGTGCATTTATGACACTCAGATCACTCCCGGAGTGCTCCAGTTGGACTCCCCAAATGAAGGAGAAGGCTTAGTTGGCCTCCTTGACTGAAGGTAGCCGTGGATGTGCTCATGCTGATGTCATACAGTGCTCCTCTGATATTAATTAAGTCAATAAAACTTAGGATAGGGGTTTAACAAGGCCAAATTGGCCAAATTAAATGTGCATGGTGGGTAAATGTCTCCAACACCCCCCCTTAAGCTATACTAGGAGGAGTAGAAACATAAAGTGCATAAAATGCTAGGGCCTTGACAACAAGGCCATAGGTCACCCTGTACAATAATGTAACTAAAAACAATGCTAAAAAATAAATCTAAGTGAGGAAAAGAGGGAAAACCCAGTGGGAAAAATCCCCCCTCAAGCTGAACACTGAAAGTAGTCTGATCACCCTGATGAACTCACCCCCAATAGTGAATAGAGGTAAGTGGACTTATTTTCTAAAAATCTCTTGGTGAAGATGTCTACAATCTGCTCATCAGTTGGGAAGTATTGCAGAATGATGGTCCTGTCATGCACTAACTCTCTGATGTAGTGCATCTGTATCTCCACATGCTTGGTCCTCTGCCTGGTAACTAGATCTGTGGATATATTAATAGCACTTTGATTGCAAACCAAGGATGGATAAAAAATGTATCCCTCAGGTTGCTTCATGTATATCTCCTCATGAAGATCTCCATGCAGAAAGGATGACTTCAAATCCATATGATGCACTTCCCAGTGCTTAGATGCAGAAATTGCCAAAACGAGGCGGATGGAGTCCATTTTTGCAACCGTTGCAAAAGTATCATGGTAGTCCACACCTTGGACCTGGGAGAAACCTTTTGCTACTATCCTTGCCTTATATTTGCAGGTGCTACCATCAGCAGCAACCTTATTCCGAAACACCCACTTGCATTGAACCAATTTCCTCCTCGGAGGAAGAGAAACTAGCTCCCAAGTGGTGTTTTTCTGAAGAGAATTCATCTCTTCATCCATAGCAACTTGCCATCTCGGATCCTTCCGAGCATGGTAGTAAGACTTAGGGTCTCAACTTATCATCAAATAACAAGATTCAGATAGCAAATAATCAGGACAATATCGCTCAATACCTGCTCTTTGGAAATCAGACCGGTTTCTCCTTAGATCATCCGGATTTCCAATGTTATCTCCCGCGAAGGAGAGTGTCTTTCGAGCCCAAGTTGGGAGATGATTTTGTACTTTAGATTCTGATTCAGCATCTGATGTTTTCTATACACTGATATTATAAATCAGAGGATCCAAATCAGGGTCATCACCCCCAATTACATCATCCAAATATTCAGTAGAATAGGAAGGAAATTCATCAGTTTTCTCCTTCACTAGTTCTACCTCCTGAAGAGGCTCATCGAACTTGGCACTCCTTTCAATGATGATCTGTTTTATTTTGATATCTAGCAGCTTGAAACCTTTTGATTCATCAGGATATCCAATAAACAGACATTCTATGCTTTGCGGTTGAAAATCCCTCCTTTTATCAAGTGGAATTTGGGCCCATGCAGTGGACCCAAACACCAGCAGATTCGACACATTCAACTTGTGTCCAAAGTATGCTTCAAAATGAGTCTTCCCTTTCATGGATGAGTGTGGCACTCTGTTATGAATATATGCTACAGCATGCATGGCTTCCACCCACAAATTTGCAGCCAACTTCTTTGATTCCAACATACAGGTGGTCATCTCCTTGAGAGAATGATTCTTCCTCTCCGCTACACCATTCTGCTGGGGAGTGTAGGGGACTGAATGCTGGATCTGAATACCACTTTGGGAACCTATATGCAGCAACTCATTACTGACATACTCCCCACCATTATCAGATCTCAAGATCTTGATCTTTTGGCCAGATGCATTCTCAATCAAGGCCTTCAATTCAATGAATTTTTCCAAGACTTTCGACTTCTTTTTGATAAAAAAAAACCGTGTGTATCTGGAAAAGTCATCAATGAAAGTTAGAACGTACCTTGATCCATTCATGGATGTGTTAGGCATGGGACTGCTGATATCAGAATGTATCAGTCCCAAGATGCATGATGCTCGACTTTCCTTCCCCCGATTGAACTTATGCTCAGGGTGCTTTCCAACAACATAGCCCTTGCAAATTCCAGTGGTAGCTTTGATGACCGGGAGGCCTTTAACCATAGAATTCTTCTATAATTGATGCAAGTACTTGAAGTTTAGATGGCCGAACCTCTCATGCCATAGTCTACTAACTTCATTTCCATGAGTCAGGAATGCGGTGGGCTTTGCATCCGCCACAAAATGGGAGAACTCGTAGGCTTTTGCATTATGGTTTGCAAGGCCTTTTGCTACAAGTTTTCCGGATGCAAGTTTTGTGATCTCTACATCATCCGGGATAAAGGAGACTCTCTTGAGCACTCCCGTATGTGTCATTTGATAAACACTTAGGAGGTTATATGCAAGAGATGGCACATACAAAACATTGGAAAAATAACCATGCTCAAGATCTACAGTACCTTGTCCTTCGGATATGATTGTGGAGTCATCTCCCATGTGGATGGGAATGGATTTGTCGGTCTCCAAAGATGAGAAGGAGTCTCTTTCAGCCATCATGTGGTTCGAAGCTCCAGAATCTATCAAGAGTGCTTTGGACTTCGAAGTGCTTGCCATGAGGGCATTACCTCTTTCATGTTGTGGTTCCCGATCTTGCTGATCTCTCCTCCGAAAGCTTTCTAGAAGATTGATGTGATTTTTCTCAAGAAGAGAAGTAGCTTCATCAAGTTTATTTTTCATGCAGGCATGTTCAGGGTGGAAGCCCTTCCTGCAGTATGAACACTTGACTTTTTCCTTCCCATGATACCCTCTGCTTTTGTTCTTCTTTGAGCCGGAAGGCTCTTCATGCTATTGGTTTTCAACTTTAGGCTTAGGAGCTTCGAATTTGGTTTTTGGGTTCTTATGCTGCTTTCCTTTACCCTTCATATCTTTGGGCCCCGAGACATAGAGGGCTTGATCACGGGAGGATCTGATGATCCCCATCTGGACAAGTTTATCATGTTCACTTATTAGGGACTTAATGAAGGAATTGAGTGAAGGCATATTCCATCCAGGGGTTGTGAGCTTCCCTGCACGAAATGTAGAGACAAACACCGAATAATCAGCTCCAAGTTTGGAGAGTATGGCAAGGATGAGCTGATCATCCTCCTTCTCCACCTTACATTGCTTCAACAGTAAGACAATGTGCTTGAACTTTGTGAAAAAATCATTGAAGGTCTCAAAATTGGAAGGCTGGAGAGACATCAACTTGTTTTCAAGCTGGTATACTCTCAAATCATCCTATTTTCCATACAGGTTTTCTAATTTGTCCCAATTTTCCTTTGGAGTCTTTAATCCCGAGAGATGGAAAAGAAGATCCCGGGAAACAGAGAGGCACAAGAATACGAATGCTTCATCTTTCTTATTCAAGAATCTAGCTTTGTCTGTCACAGAAGCAGGCTCTTCTTCAGTGTCCATAGTGACCCTATAGAGTCCTCTGGAATGTAGCTGGATCTCCATGTCTCCTTTCCATGAATGAAAATTGAACGGAGTCAAGAGTTCTATTGAAGAAGCCATTTCAAACTACTAGAGCGAATGCTTTCACCTGTTAAAACCTACAAATCACAACAAAAGGGGCACTGTAAGGTCGGATAGCTTGCACATTTTAGGCTTTCATCACACCTAGCATACTTGATCAAGCAATCTTGATCAACAATTCCTTTACTTGGGGTATTAAGTGGTAAGCGTTTGCTTCTGGTGCAGTGCTGGAATTTTGAGCTTTTACTTAATTTTTCATGCAAGCTCTGTCAAAAACCTTGTTTTTGAGAGATCTGAGCTTCGTCCCACTGTGAGCTCTAATACCATATTAATTTGTCACAATGGTTTAGGAACTAAAAACACAGTTTCACAAACAATACAGACAAATATGCATAAAATTGGCAAAATGGTGTTGCAATGGAAGTAGCAGCTCTGTATAATCAATGAATAATGAATAATACAATACAATTATCATGCAAGATGCATGAATTCCAAGACAATTTGAATTCCCAAGGAGGTCATTCAAATTGAATGAATGGGTGTAGCTTAACTGACTGTAAGCCACAATAAACACACTAGAGTTAACCAACTGATCAAGTGTTGATTGACTCAACTGAGTCCTAACTAAAGTCAGAGTGTAATGAATGACTAAGTCTAACTGAAAGTAGCTTAGACACATGTCACTGCATGCCAACCAACAAGTGGTAGCGCATCAATAACTCTAATGAACCCCGATGAGGTTAACTGAAGTCAACTGGTCATCAGAAGTGGTTATAGGTGCCTGTGTTAGCTCCAGTTCATAAATAATCATTAAAAATAATTAAATAATGAATGGAGGCATCTTCACCACTTAACTTAACTGATTGTAACCATCAGTTATCAATTAGGTGCATTTATGACACTCAGATCACTCCCGGAGTGCTCTAGTTGGCCTCCCCAAATGAAGGAGAAGGCTTAGTTGGCCTCCTTGACTGAAGGTAGGCATGGGTGTGCTCATGATGATGTCATACAGTGCTCCTCTGATGTCAATAAGTCAATAAAACTTAGGATAGTGGTTTAACAAGGCCAAATTAGCCAAATTAAATGTGCATGGTGGGTAAATGTCTCCAACATTTGATGCCATAACCCGACATCTGAAATAGTTGATGTTGTTAGTGCTTGATGGTTGCCCTTGATTGCATCCATCTTATACAATCCACCAATTCTAGATCCTGCCGCTATAACCCTTTAATGATCTTGGACATCTTTAACATGGCACTTATATTTATCAAATTCAACTTTCATATCATTATCGATGATAGTAGAAACATGTATTAAGTTATTTTTTATTCCTAGAACATACATCACATTATGTATCTGTTTAAACTGTCCATCAGGTAGATTAACACTTATCACTCTTTAACCTAGGACTTTGTGAGACCTGTTATCACCCAAATAGAAGTGTGTGCCATCAGACTTTTCATAATACTCATGATACCAATCTCTATTACAGGACATATGGGCAGAAGCACCCAAATCTATAAACCATGCATTTTCATCACCTGTCTCAACAGACAAAGCATGTTCAGATATAAATAGTCTTTGGTTTTTAAATCCATTGACATCACGGGTGTCTTTTCTAACATAATTTCCATTATGTTTTCTATATCTATTATTGGAATCATTGTTTATCTTCTTAAAACAATCTCTAGCTATATGACCTGATTTTCCACAATAATGGAATACAACATCTTTATTAGCACTAGATTCATTGTGTGACATACCTCTGTGTCTTACACGAAACTTGCCTCTGTGAGTATTCCAACGAATTCCTTTGTGTGGGTATATGCCTCTTTCCATTAGTGCCTGATCTGCAGTTTGAGATTCTGGCTCATAAGTCTTTATTCTTTCTTCTTCTTGTATCAGGATTTCGTTGAGCCCTGTAAATGTAGGAGGGGTCTGTCTTATTGCAAGAGCTGAGATGAACACTTTGTAATCTGGCAATATACCTTTTAATGTAATAGATACCAGATCAATACTAGACACTTCTTCACCTATGTCACCCAGATTATCTCGGAAATATTTAATGTGGGAGAGATATTTATTCATAGATTCATTCACATCCATCTTAATAGACAATAATTTGGTCTTTAAAAAAAAAATTCTATTAGAGTGTGACGCCTCATACAAACCTTCCAGTTTGTCCCATGTCTCTTTGGACGTCTTGCAAATTTTGATGTGAGGTATTATATTGTCTTTTACAGACATACGAATCAACACCTTTGCTTGGATTTCCTGCGTATTCCAATCTGTGATTAACAAAGGATATGCGGGCTTCTGTTCATCTCCTTTCACTATTGGCCACAGATCGAGAGCTTCAAGTACAATAATCAGCTTGAATTTCCAATTTACATAATTCTCCCCGGTCAATTTTGATGATTCAATAATATATAAGTTGACAAGAGACATATCTTCCATCTTCAAATAATTAAAGGGCGACCAACAAACAAATTCAACCAACAATAAATTACCACTGGTTTACCTTTTTTACTGAAAAAAAAACCTTGACTAGTCAGAGCTTTTTCCTTTCTGCTGAACCTATATTGATAAAAATTGTTGCAAGGAAGAAGCTTCTTGGCACTTTTTCCTTTCTCCTCCTTAGCGTTGTCGACGCACATATGGCTTCTACAGAAGCGCCACTGTCACTTTGTCTCTCCCCAGGGGAAGTGCCTACAATGCACACTCCTCTCTCAGCAAGTGTGCCAGCCGAAATCGTGAGGGAGAAAAAAAAACTAGAGGCACACTCTTTTGGCGGCACACATTCATGCTGCTTCCTATGATATAAAATTTATGTGGAGAGGAAAAACAAATTTACACGTGAGGGAGAAAAGAAGGTTTAGCAACAATTTCTCCACACCAAAGAAAAATTTTGGTTCCTCTACTCTTAGGCATCCACACTCACGTTTCTCAGCTGAGCATACACCTCTGATACTTCAGCGATTTTACTTCTTTAGTGCAGACAGGAAGTCAGGCATGGAGCTCCTCCACACACGCTCACTCACAGCAATTTTCTGGTTCCTTCACAGCAGCCCTAAACTTGGCTCTGATACCAAATTAGAGAAACCAAGGAGAGAAACTAGCAGAGCACAAAGGCTTGCTCAGACAAGAGGAGATGCACACTCAACTCAATTGTATTAAGGAACAAGTGAAATAGCAGCAAGGCTGCTTATACCTGCCTCTTAGAAATATTTTATTGTGATATTGTATATAGTTTAAAGCTAAAAGTTAAAGAAATTATGAAACATTCAAACTTGAAACAATGTATTACTTGTTGCCATGGTACTTATATTTCTATGTGAGATTACTTGTTGTTTATAGGTTGTTGCATTACTTATTACTTCTTGTAACTGTCATTGTTTAAAAATCATAGTCTAAAGTTTGTGGTAAATGCTTTACACCAAAGTTCAAACTCCTATTCAGAAGCATGCAATAGAATTTGTATTTTTCCATGATTTGCTCTCTAATATTTTAAAAATTAAAAAAACTTACATTTATTGTTATCGCTCAACAAGGCCTTCCTCAGGGTGTTTCCTGTAACCTTGCCTGCATAAAGATATTGCTAAATGTATAGTGTGATTTTATATGCAATATAAGGTAAGTTCGAAGAAGGGGCTACTCACCAATTTGAACAATTCGGTGAAGCTAAGTAATGGTATTTATGAAGATTTCTTTCCACCAAATACATTGAAACTCATGTTATACCATCGCTTTTGTCAAATCACAACAATTAACACCAAGTTTTGCAGCTAAGTTGCACACTTAGCTAACACGCCCTTCCACATGTGTCATGCAATGTAATTAATCACTAAATTATTGCACCTACGTTGCACACTTAGCTAATGCGACTTAGTTTTATATTGGTAGAATATAACTAATGCTCATGCTTACAAACTATTTTATAACAAACTAATGGTGACTCTTCCTCTATTCTATTATAACCTTGTTTATAAATGTTTTCATCCTTAGCTTAGCCTCTATATGTTGTATAGCATGATTCCTAACCTTGTTTGGCACAAAGAAATGTATTATAGTTGTTTCGCATAATTGATGCATCGTAAGTCGTTAAGGTTTATTTATAATATATGTGAGCATCATATTTAATATTTGTGTAAGTGTTCCAATGGCTTTATAGCTAAGACGGTTGGATTACTTAACACCCTTTCAACAAATAATTGTTCCATTTACAAAGATATGACACCATTTGGACACCATTTCTATTAACTCCTCATGTAGTATTTATTTAATGCATAATCACGGATATGGTTCGAGTGTTAATATAATTTATTGTTGGGGTGGAGCCCTAGCATAGTCTCTTAATGAAAATCGAGGTCAACACTTTGGTGGTGGCATATGGTAACTTTGGTTTACTAACAACCATGTCTTTGTTTTGATGGTGACTTTATGGAACTTCCACCATGTCTGCATTGCTCCATGTGATGGCATTAACTTACGCCAACCGTCAGCAGAGTGGGGACACGTGTTTAACATGCACGTTGGATTCCAAGATGGAAACTGTATTTCATTTTTTCTACCTTCCTCGATTAGGAACAATCAGGATTTCGCTTTTCAATTGTTAATGGGACTACCAAACTGATTATCGAGTTTTTCTTTGGCTCAGCCATGCCCCATCTTGTCTCTTTGGGTTTCAGTTTGTTACAGCTGGTTTGGCAGCTAAGAAAGGACCCTAGTGAAAGTTTTTTTGAGAGCGTGATGTGAACTCAGAAAGGACTTACCCCTTCAGAGTTCGACTTACCTTTTTTCTGTTAGTGTTTTCTAGTTACCACTGTACAGTTGGGTTCCTCTTCTCTGCGAGGTTGTGAACACGAAGGCAGAAGCATTGAACCCCATTAGTGCTATGCTCAACGCTACTAAGGTTAAATTAGTTTGAGTTTCATTATTAGTGTTCATTATGCATCATTTTTTTATTGATTACAGTTTCTAACTCTGAATCATTTTCAAAGTGTGAAGGTCTTACCCAGTTTCGAAATGTGGTCGATTGCTTGGTGGGAGGTTTTTGGGCTTCAACTTTCACTGGTAAGCAACCAAACTCGGTTCTAATCCCAAGGAATTGTGTGTCATGCAGTGTGCCTCTCTCCACTAGGTACCATCCGGCCAAGGTCTATGTCATAGAATTCAGATGAATTTCGGTTTTTCATTTTCGGTTTGGCGAGCTCCATGAGTTAACCCTCTTATGTGGACTCTACGTTCCCCATTTTACCCTCTCTTTCTTCGATGGCAAATCCCACTATTGCAGTGGTAGCAGCTGTGCTGTGCATAGCTTTATTTCAAAGATCTAATAACATCTTCAAATAGTTTATTTTCCCCGGTCACATGAGTGCCGTTCAGTTTAATTTAGATTTAGTTATGGGTTTTGTATAATAAATGGATGACGTTAACAAAAACCATTTTATCATAAGCCATGAGAGATTTTGGACAGAGAATGAACCGCCCCAAATGACAAATACATCTAGTATGCAGGCAATCCTGAAACATTTTTATAATTGAATAATTATCATAATTATCTATATATATATTGTTTATTTCGAATTTGAAACCACTGCCATAAAATGTCATCAATTTGAATAGTATATTTGTCTCATCCTCATACAATCTAGACAAATCATAGACATAAGTCCACCTCTTTATTTTAAAATATAATTGATGTAAAAATTAAATTTTGTTCATTGATTTAAATAAATCACTAAAATATTAAAATTTTGGATAAAGATAAATTATTTTTTAAATAAAATAAATCTAATTACAAAATATGGATAGTTTAAATTAAATTACAAAATATGAATTGTAATATATATTAAAATTTTTGTACAAAGATAAATTGGTTTTCAAATAGAATAAATCTAATTAGAAAATATGGATAGTTTGAATTAAATTACAAAATATGAATTGTGTTATATAAAATATAGTTTGATCGAAAAATATAGATGAATATTTTATACAATAAATTTAATTACAAAATATGAATTGTGTTATATTAAAGATTTAGTACGCTTTTTTATTTGAGATTTGAGATGGATTATAATTTATGCTTTTTCATTTATAGAGTTTAGACAAGTAAGACAAATATATTTATCAAGATTGATTTTAAGAAAAATTCAAAATTGAAAATAAAAAAATAAAAAAATAAACCATGTATAAATATATATTTTTTAAACTAATAAATATAAATATAACAATTATTTTTTATATTATTTAAAAAGATATATATTTTTAAACTAACAAATACAAATATGACAATTTGTTTTTTTTATATTATTTAAAAATTGCAGTAAAACCTACGTTAAGTATCGTGTCCTATCATTAAAACCATATATACATTTTATCTCGAAAAAAATCGGGGTACAAATGGAATATAGCAATTATTTATTGATTTATTGCACATTTGATCTCGAAAAAATCGGGAAGTGGAATATAACAGTTATTTATTGATTTATTGTAGAAGGAAACAAGACAGCGCCCGTGAGTCGTGACTATTGTTCAGGTTCCGCATATGATCGATCATAGACGTTTGACTTCGAAATTCACAACGCCACAGCGATAGTGTCTCGCTTATCGTGATTTATTCCATGACTGAGAAGCTGCACCACCAAAATCCGCAATTTAATCATTAAGCACAATGGCAAATTTATTATAAAAAAAAGACGAGAAATGCCAAGTTTATCTCAGAAGCCATTTGAAACCAAGAAGCAATGGATTTAGTACCTTGAGTGGAAAGCATCCAGTTGCCATCTTGACTGATAGCCCAGAAGAAATAACCCAACAGATGCCTCCGTTTAGCGAACAAAATCTTTGCTGCCACAGATTCTTTGTTGTCGTAACCAACCCAGATCAGATCTGACGAATATGAGTAGGCTGACACGGTTTTCTTGTCGAAGACCTCTGTTGCATTTTTCTCTTTAATGAAGTCTCTGATCTCGGAGAAGAACATAATTCCTATTTCGGCGCTCAGGTTTTGCTTGGGACCGGCAGCCACGGCGGGGGCTCCAATCCCCGTCTGGTTGAGGCTTTTCAGTATCCAAGAACGCCCATAGAGCGGCATTCCCATCACAACTTTTTGGGAGGGAACTCCAGAGTCGAGCCACGATCCAATTCCGAAGCTGGTGCTAATGTTGGAGGACAGATCATACAGGGCCGCGTGAGCTCCAGTTGCAGAAGTGTCCCAGGAGCCGTGATAGTCGAAGCACATTGCGTTCACCCAGTCCAAATTTCTGGCAATGGATTTCGCCGGGTACACCCTGTTCTCGGCCGATAGGAAGAAATGCTGCGCAAAATAGACGGCTGCTGTAAGGAGGAGCCGAGGGCGACCCGAAGCCTTGGCTTCCGAGTTAGTGGCACGCCTCCACTTAGCGAAAAGCTTGCCTAAGTGCTTCATCTCCACCGCGGTTTGGGGAAACTCCCAGTCGAGGTCAAGGCCGTGAAAACTGTATTTTCTGGCCATGGCGATCGTTGAATTTATGAACACCTTGCGGTGGGAGGTGTTGTTGGCCATTAAAGGGAAGGCAGTGGCATTCGACCCCCCGCCGCCGATTGAAATGAGTGTCTTGAGAGAGGGGTTTTTCTTCAGCAGAGTCGGGGTGAATTCTGTGGGGTCGTCAGTGGTAGGGAATTCCCCCTGGAATGTCTGGTCGTTTAAGTTTGCAAAAGCGTAGAAGATGTGCGTGAACAGGGTTGCGTCAATGGAGGATGGAGGCGTGAAAGAGGCTGTGTAAGATGGCCAGTATGCTGCCTTCACGTCAGTCAATGGATATAATTTTTATTTTTTTAATTTTAATATTATGACGTCATGTGGACACATGTCAACCCAAATCTAGATACCAAATCCCAAGGCTGACATCACCTCCAATCCACCAATCAGCTGTTGACAAAAATTGCTTTTTAACAAAATTAAAAAAAATATTTTACACACCCCTAATTCTCACTTTGCAAAACAGCTTTTGATTTTTTAAAACTGCCTCAAAAGGCACCAGCTAATAGCAAAGTCAAAGCAAAGTCAAACCTGATCGATTACAATATACCTGCCTGAGGCAGGTATAATAAAAGTTACATATAAAAGAAACTGATAAGCTAAGCTAAATCTTACAACTATGGATCAAATCCTACAGCATAGGAGTTGTTCAAAAAAAATATCTAGATATAAAAAACATCACGAATACATTAGCTGCATTAGCTGCATTATATCTAATAGCTCTCTGTGTCTCTAAGGCCGACTGGAAGATTTTGAAGTATACTTACTCTTTAAAATTTCTAGACTTATTTTAAAGTATCTCTAGAGTCTTATGTAAGACAGATTTTATTGTGATTGTGCTTCTTAAATTTCTAGACTTATTTTAAAGCATCTGAGTGCTATATAAGACAGATTTTATTGTGATTGTGATTCTGGATTGTTGTGTCCTATGGAAAAGACAGTGTTCTTATCTCCTCTTTGAAGTCATTGCACCCTCGATTTCTATTTTCAGGTTACATCCTCAACTTCCGTTCTTCAATTTTTCAAGGAGGTAGTTTCCTTCGAGTGGTAAAAGAAGTTATTGCACCTTGGATTTCTATTTCCAGGTTACATCTTCTACTTCCGTTCTTCAATTTTTCAAGGAGGTAGTTTCCTTCGAGTGGTAGGCAACTGAACAAGTAGTTCTCTTGAATTTCTTTCTGTATTCCTCTTGTTCTTATAATTCGAAAATATTTCAAAGAACTTCCATCTTCAGGGTTTTAAATTGTCTTGAAAAAGCGTAGCTACCTCTGCAGGAAAAACACAGTTGTTCTATTCTTTTAGGGTTCCCCTCTCTCTACCAATATTCAATCTTCTCTTTCAATTGTGGATATCTCAGCCACATATTTTCAAATCGGATTGGAGGGTTTTGGGTTTCGGAGCTTTTCACTAAGTTGTAGGATTGGAGGGTTTTGGGTTTCTGAGCTTTTCACCAAGTTGTAGGGTAATTGGCTAGTGGTCCTTGTTGGCTGCCCTGGCACTGTAGTGACCTCCATACCAATGGGGCCAGCCTACTAAAAACTATTCCAATATTTCTGTCATAAATGATTTTTTCCCCATTCTGTTGTTCAAAATAAACCATCCTTTGGATAATGGAATTGTGTTCTCTAGGTTTTGTCAAAATAAGCCATCCTTTGGATAATGGAATTGTGTTCACTAGGTTTCGTTATTCTGTGGACTCTGGAGTCTCCTCTAACTAGATCTAGCTTCCTCTTTCCTCCATTCTTCTCCCCAGATTGAAAATGGAATTGAAGTGCCTGACAGTATCCAATGACACAGATCATTTTTTTCGAGTTTTCAAGGGATTTCCAAAGAAAATTTCCATTGTTTTATGCAGGTGCTATACACATTTTTGGGAAGTGAAGCAGACAAAAGAGGTAGGTCACATTTTTCAACGGGTAAGGCTGTATTTCACAGGCAGAATGCCCATTTTGGGCATAAAATTCCAACATGCCCCTCAAATTCCAATATTCATTGCTGAACAACCTTTAGCTCCTCCGTTCAGAGCAGGGTCCAGTAAAATGGAACCCACCTGATTACTCCGCAAAACAGTTTGCAAGGTGGGATAGATATATAACAATACCATTACGCGTAGCAGGCAGTAACAAGATACTAAGATACTAGAATCATGGACATGTTTAAGATTTTCTTCTATGTAGCTCAGGGAGGGCATGGTAGTAATAGAGCATATATTGCGCTTCAAATAAGAGAAAAGAGCTATGATGTACGGAGCTTTCAAAGATCTCGTTTGGCTGTACGATTATATCAATTTTACAGCTATCAACGAACTGGGTACCGAGGTCAAAAGATAGGAAGGATGATCATAGCATTAAAAGGATTAGTTCTTAAAACATTATGAAGGATGAAATTGAAAGAATTGATAAACTCATCTCAATATTGCATACAATATCAGGATGCTCATTTGGAAAAACTCAAATTCACAGAAGCCAATTCTTGGCGTCCTGCTTTTCTGATAATGCCATCCTACAAAACTGTATAAAATTGATTTAGATTCATTAGCGTAGAATTCATTTCCTGAAAAAACTGTATAAAATTGATTTAGATTCATTATCTTAGAATTCCTTTCCTGAGAGTCCTGGAAGGTCCTTGGTATGCGTGCACTAGTAATCCCACACCAAGACACATACCAAGACCAATTCCAATGCCAAAGCTTATCCCTGACTCGATCCAAGAATCCCCCTGCTCCTCCACTCCCACAGAATCACAGTCACAGCCACAGCTACTGTTCGATGCAAGAAAACCGCTTTCAGAATCATTAGAATCTGTTTCCGTATCAATTAAATTAGAGCGGGTTTCTGCAATCTCGTTTCCCTCCGGAATAACATCCATAGTGCAATGGTGGACGCGTTTCCTTCGGGGAAGGAGTTGCAGAGTCTGAGATAGAATTATCGGAAACCCCGAGATCCGACCCGCGACATATACGTCCACAGTCGGGATAGATGTGGCGTCGAAGTGCCATTTAGACGAATACTCCAGCCAGCTGCTGCACTCGACGGTCCATGTAGTTTCGGCCATGAGATCTTCGCTTATTTGCTGCCTTTTCTCCAGTGTTCCAAATATAAGAGGCTCGTTCCTCAAGCAGACATCAAAGCAGAGGTTGTCACTAATCCGAATGGTGTCGGTGCCGACGTATGTGATTTTGTCTACTGATCTTTCTTCGACTCGATTCCGTTGGAGCGTGAGAAATGCGCTTGAAGTCGGATGGAATCGGCGCCCGTTGATCTCCAGAGCCGTCGGAGTGCTGCGAGGTAAGAAATGGAGGGTTAAAGATTCGGGAATCTGTGCGCTTTTGCAGAACCCGGAAGCATTCAATGTCATGCAGAATGCTTTCATGTCGAGCCATTGTTTACTAGTTTTGGCGTGGATTGGAGCGTCTAAGAACAGGCGGGAGCCTATGTGACACATTTTGACACAATTATCTCACAGCTCTGGAAAACTTTAAACTAGCCCGTCAAACTCTAGAACTGAGAAACTGAACTGCAAGTAGTCCAAAGCTCTCAATTGTTCAGAACTCTTGCCCTTCAAGCGAGTGATCTCAAAGCCCTTAAATTAATTTGATCTTTTAAATAAGCCTCTTAACTCCAGACCTCTATACGATATATCTCCTCTCGTGCCTCCCAAGTTTTGAAAGCCTCTAAAGATTTCTCCAGTATACTGTGAATCTTACTCCAGAAAGTTTCTTTGACCACACAATGCACTTATTTTCCTCTGCAGTTTATGAAGAATATTCTGCAAATACACAACGAACATGATCCGTAAGAGCGGGTTCTTCAAACGATGTGAATCAGCGAGATTATTCAGTACTCGGAGGTTGCATATATATAGCAGAGCAGAAATAATCACTGCATTTACATAAGAGTGCAGAAATTTGCCTGATTTGTCAAAATAGGGCGAGGTTCGTTTATTTCCCTGCAAGAAACCAGAAAGACCATACCGTGACTCATCCATAGTAAAATCCAAATACAAAGCACGTGGCAAGCAATTACCGGGCAAGAAAATATTCTGTAAGATACCAGTCTGATACTCTAACAAAACCTCTGGCATCTGTCTATACAGGTTTAATTAACTAGTACTCTCAGCTTCTAGCTGCTTAATTTACCTTATGCCGCTAGATTCTAAAAACCTTTAAACCAGAAAAAAATTTGATTGCAGTAAATGCCGTCTAAAGCGGCTCAACGTTCAAAATTTACAAGAAAGATGCCAAATCTTTCGAACTTTACTTTAAAACTAATTTTTCTTGCTTTAAAAAGCTTTGAAGTTAGTTTTCCTGCGGGCATTTGGAATTCTACAGTTAGCTTCTTTTCAAGCCAAATCATAGTGGGAGGAAATCCACATGTCTTTCCCGAAAACAGAAGCGTACAAAGTTGTTGCAGTGTATTGCTATAATCAATGAACCTTTAACGGCTAATGTTGCCTGCAACAACAACAAAAATAGAATACCTCTTCGTGGCACAATTCAATCTGTGGCAGGCGGAATTCCTGCATCTCGTTTCCTCCTTTTGCGACATCTAGTAGTGGAATGCGGCCATGGATGGCTGCCGTGTGGAAAGATGGGAGAACCCAGGCTACATGCATCCTGCAGTCGTTGACAGGTAAACGATTGCATTCCAAAGTACTCTTGTTCTGAATAGCGGTAAGCGGTTTTGAAGACGGGAAATGGAATTGTAATTTGGCTTATAATATTAGAATTTGTTTTTAAATTAATTTTGTTTAGTTATTTATGTGGGTGGGATATTTTGTTTGGATTAGGCGGTTGCAGCCTGCTTGCATGAACCACACGTGCCAGCTGGACATGAGGTGCTGTTCTCAAATTTTATTTAATTTCAATTATTTTTAAATACAAAGAAAAATAATACATTTCCTCCTTATATTGGAAACATTATTTTGATGGCGAAAGCTTTTTAAGTGGTGAAAAAGTTTGGACGAAGATATTAGACAAAATACCATACGAGGAAGTAAAAGATGTACTTAAGAAGGGTGATCAATTATTTAAGATGAAAAAGAAAAATATGTACTTAGGAAGGATGATCAATTATTTAAGACGGAAAAGAAAGATGTGGAAATATTTAGATTACAAAACCATAATAAAATAATAATCGATTAGGTTAAGAATTTGAAGAAAAAAATAATAATAAAATAATACTAGAGTGATAATAATTATAGTTAGAACCCTATATAAACATACAATATTAATTAAATTGTTGAATCATCACTTTCTCATGACTACCTTGCTTTACTTTTCATTTTCACCCAAG
Organism: Pseudotsuga menziesii; assembly: GCA_001517045.1. Lineage (NCBI taxonomy): Eukaryota > Viridiplantae > Streptophyta > Pinopsida > Pinales > Pinaceae > Pseudotsuga > Pseudotsuga menziesii. Next base: position 53,819 of record LPNX010743906.1, on the reverse strand, counting down.
AAAAAAGACTTCTTTCATGGTATTCATTAGTCATGAATCAAAGAGATAAATTACAACACACAAGATGGAAGAAAACAATATCCATTGTGTGTACAAAGTTATTTACTATGTAGATGTAGATGACTAAAAGAAATGATCCAATCTCAACAAACAATACAAGATCATGAAAAATTACCACATTAAATTTGAGGACATTCCAAGATGTGTAATATACATCAAAAACAAAAATTCAAAAATGAAATTGCAAAAGTCTTCAATAACATTCCGCCTATCTGGAATAATGTTAAAACGTCTGCTAAGCTAATATGTTGAAAGGTGACAAAATGAAATTCTTTCTGGAGATTTCTAGTCCAAGCTTGCCAATGAATTAAGGAGATGGGTTGAAGATTATTTACTCTGTTTTCCCAACTGATCACCACCTAGGAGTCACCATATACATGCAATACATGTCGATTCTTATGGCGAGCAAATGATAGTAACCCCCACAGAGACACCAATTCTGCTTTTTTATTTGAACTAGAGCCACAATTTTTCCAGTAGTGGTACTCATGATTTACATCCAGCTTTAATACCATCCCCACACCACTATGACCAATTTTTTCAACACCATCACAAAACCCAATGGGAAACTCCTCAAATGGTGGGATAAAAGTGTGACTGAAGGGTTGATTAGGCCTAATTTGTTTGAACATAATAAAATATTCCACAATCTTCCAGCTGAGAGAAGGATAAAAACATCTGCCCCATCAAAGATTACATGATTTCTTCTCTACTAGATGCTCCAAACACAAAAAGTGGAAAATTTTGGAAATCAATAGCTTCCGCTTGCCATGAATGTAGACAATAATCCATACAATGAACCATTCCATGAAAAAGGAATGCACAAAAGGTTCCAAACATGTTAACAAACCATTTGGGAAAAAGGACAAGTAGAAAAAAAGTGGTCTATTGTTTCCTCCACGCCTGAACATAGATAACACATGCCAGGACTGGAGAAACCTCGCTTCTTCAAACTTTCCCACGTAATAATTTTCACTTTGAGGGCCAACCAAAAAGAAAAGGATGATCTTCTTTGGAGCCTCCCACTTCCAAATAACACCATGCCTCCATTTTGAAAGATAATCCATAAGAGAAAGCCCAATTTCCTTGTAAGACAATTTTACAGTTACTTGTCTCGAGTGTGTGTCCCAGGACCAGAGAATAATATCTAGATTGTCTCTCAATGTAATACCGCAACTCCTAAGATGACTGACATAACTATCCCATTTTATAGAGAGAGGCTCCCCCAGACCCAGTTCCAAAGAAGACAACCAACGAAGAGAACCATGACCTATCCAACTAACCACAATATGTGAAATATAATGGAAACCACACAAATTTAAGTAATGTTGGAGAGGAAGCAAGAGAGAGTTGTCATCCCCAGAACCAATAAAAGGATCCCCAAACGAACTTGACCCCCATCATCTATACACCAAGCTAGCCACAAACCCATATATGTGAGAGGTACTAAAAGACCTCTCAAAATATTAGAAGCATCATGAAATACAAAATTTTCATCTTGTAGTCGTTGAATCATTGACTAGTTCTGAATGTATTTCAACCGATTAATGTTGCTCCATATGGACGTGTCAAACAACCCATGCAAGAGGCTTTTCATGGCCAATGCCTTTTCAAAATGAAAAATATGCTTTATACCCCAGCCACATAAATCCTTTGGCAATTCCAATTGTGACCACTTCACAAGATGGAATTTTGCAATCAAATCCCCCCCCGACCATAAAAAGTTAAACATCAATTGATTGATCTTTCACGGAAGTTTGGTTTTCAGAATATCAAGTGCTTCAAAACATTCGGCTTCAGCTCCTTTCACGAGCTCTCCCCTTTAGCTTTTCAATTGAGGGATAACTACTCTTGTTTTCCAAACTTCGGTTTTATCTGGAGTGGCTCAAACCACTTACAGTGCACCACAAACAAGTAATCCACTGGATTTCAGGTGGAATCCTTTTCAAAGTAGTCCAACTACTTCACAACCGGCGGCTGGGGGAAACCCCACCTTTTCATTTGGGAACCAAGGGGCAAGTCCTTCTACATCCCAGACTCATGATTTTCAAGCTTCGGTTAGACCTAAGATTCCTTTCCTGGCAACTTTAAACTTGCTAAACTTATCCAAGTAGATGAATGACCCGATGCGACATAGTGCAACATGGTCACCCCTTCCTATTAAGTTACCTTCATACATTCCTAAGTTTGAAGGAAAAGCTGGCGAAGATCTAGGTGCCCATATAACCACTTTTCACCTATGGTGCTCTTCAAACTCACAGAACGATGACTCCGTTCGATTGAGGATTTTCCAGAGGACCTTGACTCATGTTGTAGCAAAATGGTACATTGAACTTCCCTTTGTTGCGTATTACAGTTTTGTGGATTTAGCAACTGTGTTCCTCAATCACTTCCAACTTCCTATTTGGTATGATGCCAGCATAGAACTGTTGTCAACTTTTTGGCAAGATAAAGACACACATATCTCAGATCACATCCAAGAGTGGTGAAGAAGGAAGAGGCTTATCAAAGCCACTATACCCCCACGAGTTCTTATTAGAGTGGTTCTTAAAATCTTTTTCACGTCCCCTCCCCTCTAACCGCCGAGAGATGACGCGACTAAGTTGTTGCTGCTGTCAAATGGGAAATCTAGCCCCATGAACATAATAATAAAATGCATCAAAATAAAAACATACATACACAGATGCATAATGTAATATACAGCAGAAGCAAATCATTCATTCAACACATTTATCATGATCATAATAATCTATAAAACAAATTCATTGCAGAGATTAAATACACAAGAAATACTTATCTTGAGAAGAAGCTTCCCCGCAACTAGCTATGTCACTGCAACGTTCCACCCAACCATATGCCAGTGTGCTCATCAATCTCTCAGCACCACTGCCACCCCCAAGATGGGCATGATTCCCACAAGGAATAAGGGAACAACAATAGGCTCACACATAGCCAAATACATACATGCACAATCAAGCCAACATATAGTTGGGTTTCACAGACTGTCCAACCAAGCCAACACAAGGATGCACTTCACAAAAAAATACAATTGTTGGGCCTAAAGGAAAGACGCTCTTCTTCTAAAAAGGAATTGATAGAAGGGGAAATCAACCTCATGGTGAGCAACTCCAATTTCAGAAATGTCTATGGGCATTCCAGTAGCAAAAGCGACTGCTATAAACTCCAAAGTCGTGGATCTGTATTCCCAGCCATTGAGCATAACCAAAAATGGGTTCACAACCCAAAAAATGGATTCATAAAATGGGGAAAAACACCCTGGGAAACAAAAACAATTTCAGCAAACATTCTTAGGCATTTACAGGGGGCAAAAAATGACATCCCTGAACACCCAAAATGTGAATCTCTGCTAGCCATTCACTAAGCAACACAAAAACAAGTTTTCCCAACCATGGCAAGATGAGGAAATGCAGAAAACGTGAGGGAAAAACATATAGCAAGATCTAGCTACATGAGGAAGACAAAAAAATGGCCTCTTAAAACCCCCAAAACATGGATCGTTGCTGCACATTCACTCAGCAACACATAAAATGAATTCTGTGCATGGAGAAATGGAGAAACGATAGGAAAATTGTGAAGGAGAGAGCCCAACAACCTTCAACTGCTTGAGGAAATGGAGGACGTGAATGCACAATGGGTTGGGCATCATTTTTGGCCAATAACTTGCCCCATAAGTCAAAACACGTTTTTTCCAAAAATGGGTGGCTTCCCAAATTCGAATTTGATTGCCATACTCTTCCCATCCTCATGCATTAACTAACTCAACCACTTCTAAATGACTTGGCACAAAAGACAAAAAGGGTAGTTGATAGCTTTATGGGGTTTTCCTTTGACATTTTCCTCAACACTATTGGCTCAAGGGTTTGAATATCTCCCCCCCTATTCCTTGTGAAATCATGCCCCCATCTCTTTAATGTTGCATTGACATAGCTAGGTGTGGGTATCTTTATTAATTGCATAGTTAAATGATGTAGAAAATTATATTGTTCCATCGGCTAGCACGATAACCATCCGCATCGATTTTAATTACCGAAAAATAAAACACTAAATCCATGATGGGGCCTTTTCCTTGAGCTCCACACCATGATTTAATACCGCTATTTACATGATTTATAATATAATGTAATTGGGGTCAAAACTGGGGTATTACAATCTTTATTGCCTTATATATCTAATAAGGATGTATCCACTTCGGGGGTGACCACAGAAGAAGAAGCTATCCTCAGGGCCTAGCAGCTAGATTTGATATATGATTAGTCTAGGATATTGTATGAAATCATACTTGAGGCATCGAGGTCTACCAATAGTGCAGAGAAACCCAAGCCTCAACCCCATGCTGATGGTGTGGTTGGTTCAGTAAGTTATCCCACTGTAGAATCACTGGCTAAGAAATTTGATGAGTTGTCAGTGAAAAAATATGCAACAGAGGAAGCAAAGGCTGCCCCCTCACCTCAAAGTGAATTTGTTTTTGCATAGTCTTCTTAGAAGGGCAATCAACATCCTAGTGGGAAAAAGAAGAAAGGGAAGAAGGGTGAGGGTAATCAAAACAAGCATAAACCCACAAACAATGCTGACGAGGGTAAGAAAGATAAGAAGAAGGTTAAGTTTCCCTGTAAGTTGTGCCAGGGAGACCACCTGACTCATCAATGCCCTCTTATTGATCAAGCTCATAATTTTCTTAAAAATCAACAACCGACTGTCCTGAAGGATCCATTTCCCCAAGGGCAGAATGCAGCTTCTATTTCGAATTTAGACGAGGGCACTTCTAGTGATCCTCCTGATCAAAACTATATCAACATGGTACAATCTAACACCTTACTCCAGACAAGAAACAAGAATTATGAATCAGAGGCTTCATAGAAGGGTAAGTCTACTGGTGAAACTTCTAACCCTCTCACTATTGAGAAACCTGATGATCTGATGCCTAAGATACCGAAAGGTGTCTTTAAAAAAGCATTTCACAATCGTAACTCTAGGGTTTCTTCTAACTACTCCGTGGTTGAAGATCTGGCTCAAACTCCTTGTGTAATATCAGCATTGGAAGTGTTATAGAGTTGTCATGCTCAGCAATATGCCCTCTTAGAAACTTTAGGTAGCATGGATTCATCAAGCCTGTTGGCGAAGTTTAATTTGTCAGATGTTAAGATTCTCCTGTCGTATCATGTGGCTTTGTCAATAGATGCTGTTCATGGCAACAAAACCATTAGACATACATTTGTTGACGAAGGTGCTTCCATGTGTGTAATGTCAATGTCTCGCTGGAAGGATTTAGGTTCCCCAGAGCTTGTTCCGCCAAACACTTTACTTACTGCTTTCGACGGAAGGTCTTCCCGTCCGCATGGTATCCTACCGGCTTTTAAGATAATGCTGGCAGGGAAAGAAATGGATGTTGAAGTAGAAGTGATTGATGCCCCTTTGGATTATAAATTTATTTTAGGGAAAAGTTGGACTTACGCCATGTGTGTGGTTGCCTCAGCCATTCTTCGAGTGGTAGTGTTTCCAAACGAAGGGAAGTTGGTTACTATTGACCAACTTAGTTTCACTCAGAAGGGGCATTTGGAGACTAATGAGTCCAATGTACCTTTGATCGATCAGACTAAACTAGCTAACGAGAGCTTAGGGTTGGAATGTATGCATCTTTGATGGGAACATTCGATATCCCAGCCCCTATAAAATATCTAGGTTCTACGAGTGTAGGGAATTCTATCGTGACAGTTGTCGACATAACTGCTCCTTGGGTCCTTCCTTCCCATCATGAACCTCAAGTTCCCTTATCTGCAGTGGAATTTCCTTATCAAGCTATTGTTGATACCACTACTGATTCTATCGCGAATCCTTCTACAGTCTTAGAGGAGTCGAAAAAAGCCTATCTGCCCTCCTAGGCAGAGAAATATTTATATTCTGATGACTTCTTAGACATGGTTTTTCCTTAGGATGAAGCCATTTTGGAGGCTATGAGTGGGAGAGATAATATTTTTGAATATATTCACCATCGATCCTACTTTCTTCTAGAACTGAGTAGAATTAGAAACCAAGAGTTCCATGTAAGACTGGCGAAATATGTTGATGTACCGATTAATCATTTAACAAAGGAGGGGATATTTGCTGAGGGGAATATGGAAAATATTTCTATTACCATTCCGATCAACATCTCTGCAAACCCCAATGTTATAGAAAATGTGCATATCGGTGCAAACTGCTCTCCGGAGGAGATTGCCATATATACTGGCTTATTTAAGGAATTTTGCGATGTGTTTTCCTGGTCATATGAGGAGATGGTAGGCATAGATCCATCTATTGTAGAACACAAAATCCATATCTACCCCAATGCTAAACCTATTCGACAAAAGCTTTGACCTGTTAATCCGTGAAAAGAAGCAGCCGTCAAGGCCGAGGTGGAAAAGTTGTTGAAAGTAGGGTTTATATACCCAATTGCTCTGACGGAATGGGTATCCGATCACATTCCTGTTGATAAAAAAACAAGGTACCATATGCATGTGCACTAATTTTCATGACCTAAATAAAGCGTGTCCCATGGACAGCTATCCCACGCCTTTCATTAATCAGATCATTGATGCTTGTGCGAGTAGCGAAGTATTTTCGTTTATGGATGGATTTTTTTATTATAATCAAATCCAAATTAAGCGGGAAGACCAACATAAAATGAATTTTATTTGTCCCTGGGGTACCTTCACGTATAAGAAAATGCCCTTCAGTTTGAAAAATGTCAGAGCTATCTTTCAGTGGGAAATGAACTTTTCCTTCCACAATATCAAGAATATTGTCGAGCCGTACTTAGATGATATGCCGGCCCATTCTCGCAAGAGGAGGGACCATCCAAATCACCTTCGTTTGATTTTTGAATGATGTAGACATTATAAAATATGCTTGAATCCCCACAAGTGTGTTTTTTGCATTGAGTCGGGGAGGCTACTAGGGTTTATTGTATGAAATAAAGGGATACAGGTGGATCCTTTGAAAGTTGAGGCTATTGTAAATCTGCCTCCTCGTTCTATCAGGCAACTTCAGAGCCTGAAAGGGAACTCTAATTTCCTTCGACATTTTATAGTTAATTATGCCAAGATAACTAAGGGTTTCATGCACTTGCTTAAGCAAGACACCCCATTTGTATGGGATGAAACCTCACAACTTGCATTCGAGGCATTGGAAAAGGCTTTACTGTCGGCTCCTTTGTTAGGTCCCCCAGATTACTCTAAATATTTTACATTCTATCTGGTCACGTCAAAGTCGACTATTGATGTGGTGTTGGTTTAGGAGGAAGACAAACTCCAAGAGCATGTTGTCTATTATCTCAGTCATGCATTAGCTGGTCCTAAACTCATATACTCCCGCTTTGAGAAGTTAGCATTAGAAGCTGTCTATGTTGTTCAGAGGATGCATCACTACATTTTACTGAAGACAACCATAGTGGTGGTAGATGTGAATCATTTTCAATATGTTTTGTCCTAACGCATAATCGAAGGAAAATTCAACAAGTGGATAGTCATTCTCCAAGAGTTTGACTTAGATTTCCAATCTTCTAAATCCAAAAAGTCCTTAGTTTTTGTAGAGCTTATCTCATAATTTCCTACGAAAGAAAGTGTAGTGGTGGAGGATGACTCATTCCTAGATGAGTATATCTTTCTGATTTCCACCTCTGATCCCTGGTATGAAGATATCCTTACATATCTCCAGACTTTGAAGTGTCCCGCATCCTTCTCGAGGGAAGAGCAACATAAATTACGTGTGAATGCAAAAAACTACCTCATCATAGGTGATACTTTATATTATAGAGGGTTAGATTCTATTTTGCGTCGGTGCCTCACCCATGAGGAGGCTGAGCGTGTCCTAAATGATTCCCATAATGAAGCGAGTGAGGGTCATTTATCTGGGTTAGCAACGGCCCAGAAGATTTTACGTGTCAGTTATTTCTAGCCCATGATATTCAAAGATTGTGTGGAAGTTGTCAATCATTGTCATTCATGTCAGCTTTATACCAGGAAAATGCGGTCGCATCCTACTCCGCTGTTTCTTGTCATTGCGGTGGGACCCTTCACTAAGTGGGGGGTGGATTACGTGACGTACAACTCAGTTTCTGATGGGGGAATAAATACATCATTGTCACTATCGACTACTTCGAAAAGTGGGCAGAGGCAATTCCTACCTTCAAGGAAAAGGGTGAAGTGACAACTTGCTTCGTGTTTAACCAAATTATTACTCGTTTCGGTATACCAAAGTAGATTGGCATTGACCATGCCAGTCACTTTCAGAATAGTATGATGACTGAGCTGACTACTATGCTAGGGTTCATGCAAGACCATTCATCTTCCTTCTACTTGAAAGTGAATGGACAAGTAGAGGCTGTTAACAAAACCTTGAAAACCATTCTAAAGTGTACCATTAATGCAAGCCGGTCAAATTGGCACATCATGCCATATCCTGCACTTTGGGCGTACCGGACTAATGTCAAGACTTCTACCGGTTTTTCACATTTCCAACTCATTTACGGGGTGGAAGTAGTCACATTGGTCGAATGTGAGATTTCATCTCTTAAGATAGCCATTCATGTACTTCTTGACACTATGGAACTAGAAGAACGTTTGCTCCACTTAGAAAATCTAGGTGAACGATGTAGAGATGCATTAATAGAAAATGAGGCTCATAAGAATAGGGAAAAGAACCAATATGACAAAGCAGTTAACCCAAGATTTTTCTTTGAACGGGAGCTTGTTTTGCTCTGGGATCAAGACAAAGAACCCCTGTGGGCAGGAAAATTCAATTCTATGTGGTTAGGTCCCTGCGTCATGTCAAAGGTCTTGAAAAAGGGAGTGTATTAATTAACTGATTTTGATGGAAATAAGTTTCCCGAGCCTAGAAATGGGCTCTACCTAAAGAAGTACTACACTTAGGCATGGTACTTGTTCTTGTATTTTTATTGGATGTATTTTTATGTATAATAGTTAGTTGGTTAGTGTTTCTTATATAGTCTGTTGGTTGTTTCAGGTGTCAGCCGAGTGGTTCATAGGTTTTACAAAATGTGCTATCTGCCATACTTGTAGCATGGCTTTAGCCACATGGGTTATCTATTCACCCTCGGGACAGTCAGTTGCCTCTAGTGGCTCTTTCTTAGGTCCTGCTACTAATAATGTGGCCAAGTACATGGCAGTTATTGAGTTGTTATGGGATTCTATCCTACATGGCATTACCCATTTGGATCTTCTGAATTGAATCTCAGCTGGTGGTTTCATAGCTTAATGGAGATTATCAGGTGCAGAACCCTACTTTGCTACGCCATTTTTTGCGCATAAGATTACTTGAAAGAAACTTTGAATATATTTCATTTAATCACATTCCAAAGAGTGAAAATACAATTATTGATGCTTATGCGAACTATATATTAGACTGACACTTAACACACATTTTGTAAAATAAATATAACAGATGCATTTGAGACACACGTAAATAACCTGGAAATATATATATATATATATATATATGTAAAATTCGTCCATACATAGATCAAGTTGTGATTTGAAGATCCTGTCATAACTTAATAAATATACAAAAAATAGGATTGTAATCCATATATATGCCTATAGATCTAAGCCTGTTCCTCAGCCTCCTTGACTGGGGCTGCCTCCTTGGCCTCCCTGTAATGTATAATGACCCTAGATACCCTCCTAAGAAGGTGTATCCAAGTCATCGGAATCCCTGCTACAAACTCCTGCATAAAAATAGGGATACTCTCTATCTACATGGTAGGGACCCCTTGGGTTAACCTGGCCAACTTCCCCTCGAGAACTCGCAGTATACTCTAGTCCCCACCTTGTGTGGGCCACACAAATGTCCTAGGGTTCCCATCAGGGTGTACTGGTTCAACATCTTCATTAAAAAACATTTAAAAAAAATTAAAACTCTTATACATATGTATATACATAACTTTATGATTAAAATTCATAAAAAATCAAATAACATAAAAAGATAAAATACCTATCTCTCCCCATGCCTCCCTTGGCGGGAGGACATGGTCATTGTCTCCTCAGAAGTCCAGTCCGACATATGGGAATTGCTCGAGAGATGGTACTTGTTGCTCCCACCACATATAGAAGTCATCATCATAAACACTTTGGACTGAACCTCCACCACCTTAACGAAGAGATCCTGTTATCTCCCAAATTGACCACCGTCATTTTGGATGATAGAATGGGTAAATTTTTTTATTTCTATGAGTCATGGCCTTCAAAATTCAAAATCTCAGCTTCGGCAGTTAACTGAGTCTGTGGAAGTTTACTCAATTGCCGAAACAGGCCAGTTTCGGCAGCTAATATGGTTTTCCAGAATGACTTTAGCTGCCGAAAATGTTTCCATGTGTAAAAATAAAAAATCCTCCTGCTCTTGCACTCGCCAAATGTCCAGCTACATGTCAATCGATGAACCAACAAATTCTAGTCCACATGCTAAAGCCCAGTATTGAGTACCAGTCTACTATGCTTATTACAACTCATTGAATTATTATGAATGTTTGGTATTGAAACTATACAGGCCCTCATTGACTTTCGTGGATTAGCAATTGCAT
>LPNX010743906.1:2113-34439 GCA_001517045.1 Pseudotsuga menziesii | reverse complement strand
TTCAAAGATCTTTTTCAAATATTTCTTTATGGATGATATATAGCTCTCATTGTTCCTTGTCATCAAAAGATCATCTACATACACCACAAGATACACAACAAATCTTCCAACTTTATTTATAAACAATGTTGCATCATCAAGATCAAAATGTTCGAAATTTAACTTCAAAAGATGCTCGGTTAACTTTTCATACCATGCGCGAGGTGCTTGTTTTAGGCCATACAAGGATTTGACAAGCTTGCATACCTTTTGTTCTTTTCCTTTCACAACAATGCCTTCTAGCTGAGACATGAAGACATTCTCTTTCAAGTCTCCATTCAAGAAAGCAGTCTTCACATCCATTTGATGAACTTTCCACCCTTTCTGAGCAGCTAAAGAGAGTAAGGTTCAGATGGTAGCCCATTTTGCTGTAGGAGAAAATGTTTCTTCATAGTCAATTCCTTCTTTCTGTGCATAACCTTTTGCTACAAGCCTCGCTTTGTGCTTGTCAAGTGAGCCATCTGATCTGTATTTGTTCTTGTACACCCACTTGCAGCCAATTGGTTTGGTTCCAATTGGAGGGTCAACCGGCTTCCAAGTTCCATTCTTTATGAGTGCATCATAATCATTCTACATAGCTTCTTTCCACTCAACTCGAGTAGAAGCTTCTTCAAAGGAAGTTGGTTCAAAGTTAGCAGATAAATTAAATTCACAATCAAATGATACATCCATGTCATCACCTGAATTATCTGCTCCTCCTCCATCTTCATGTCTTTTTGAACTTCTCGTTCCCATCTTTCCAAATTCATCTGGATGGACACTTTCAAGTGTCTTTGTGGCCCATTTAGGAATCTTCTGTGATGGTCTTGGTTGATCAGCTAGTGGTGCTTCATCATTGATTGAGAGTCTTTCAATTCTCTCAATCACATCATCTAGTTGAACCTCTTGTTCAAGTGAAGTAGCAGGAACTTCTTCATGCGGGGGAGTTGGTGCTTCATATGGAAATTCCAAAGGTTGATCCAGAATAGGAATCCCCCCTTCAAGATTTGGAATTTCATATTCATTTTCAGAATATGTCTTTGGATGAGGATAAATTTCCAAATGATCAAGCTGTCTCTCAATAGACTGGTCATTTTTATTAGTCTCAAGAAAAATGACATCTCTGGAAATAACAAATTTCTTGTTTACCTCATCATACAAACGGTATGCCTTGGAGTATTCTTCGTACCCCAAGAAAATGCACTTTCTGCTTCGAGCACCAAGCTTGTTTCTTTGCTCCTTCGGAATCAAGGCATAACAGGTGGAACCAAAAACTCTGAGATGCTTGACTGAAGGTAGATGGCCAAAACACATTTCATGTGGAGTCTTGTCATCAAGAGCATTTGATGGACTTCTATTTCTCAAATATGCTGCACATTTTACTGCATCACCCCAAAACATTAGTTTTACATTCTTGAAAAACATCATTGAGCAAACCATATTCATTATGGTTCTATTCATTCTTTTTGCTACACCGTTTTGTTGAGGATTGTAGGGAACGGTAGTCTGATGTGCAATTCCATGTTGGCGAAAATAATCTTCAAAAACATTTGAAGTGTATTCTTTCCCATTATCAGTATGAAGTGTACCAATTTTTGATTGTGCTTGTTTTTCAATCAATGCATGAAAGTCTTTGAATGTTTGAAATGCTTCTGATTTTGTCTTTAAACATTAAATCCAGCACATTCGTGAGTAATCATCAACAAATGTCATAAAATACTTATTCCCATTTGCTGAAGGAGTTGGCATTGGGCCACATAAATCAGAATGCACTAGTTCTAATTTCCTACTTGCTCTGAAATTAGATTCATGGAATGGAAGCTTACTATGTTTCCCTAATATACATGCATCACATTTATTCTTCTCTTTAGGAATGGTGGGCAAGCCAAATACACCATTCTTTTTCAACAAGCGAAGACTGTTATAATTTAGATGACCAAATCTTGCATGCCACAATGAGCTAGATGACATATTACCTTCTCCATGCCGAGAGAGGTAGGCATAGTTCTGAAATCTTGCGGATGAACCCTTGAGCTTCAGCAGCTTTCCATCTTCGTATCTAGTCATGATGACTTGGTTGTCAGAGGACTTTCTTATTTCAATGATTCCATCAGACATGTGGATGGAATGGCCTTGTTGTTGAATCTCCACCATGGACAACAGGCTTCTCTGCAACTCTGGAAGATAGAGAACGTTCTTCAACAAGAAATTAGGGAATCCAGGCATCTTCAATCGAATGGTGCCCATTCCCTTTGGTTTAATACTTGACTTATTTGCAAAGTAAACTATGCCATCTATTGTTTCATTCAGTTCTTCAAAATAGTCTTTTCTAAATGTCATGTGTGATGTTGCACCAGTATCAAGCAGCCAACAATCTTTATAAGATGAAAGAGAAGTCATTTCATTAAATCCAAGATTATAATGTGCAACTATACAAGAATCAGAGGATTTACTAGCATCTTGGTCATCTTTCTTCTGGTTATGTTTGTCTTTGATGGAGTCCCACGAAGCCCAAAACTGATCTGATGTGTTCCCAGTCTTTCCACAATGCTTGCACTGCAAATCTGATATTTTGTTTCTGCCCCCTCTGCCTCTGAAGTTTCTTCTTCTTCTGCCTCTCTCTTTTCCTGAGAGAGTGGCACCAACTACAGATGCTGTAGATTGCATCTTTTGTGATGAATCTGCAACTAAAACAATAGGAGAGAGTAAAGGTGCAGGTCTAAGTCTCTGCCACCTTCCTCAAGCTTTACAACAATGTATCAGTATCAAAAATCAATGCACCTCTATCGTAATCTTTACACAGTACTCAATGATACACCAATTGCACTAGCATTTAACTTATCTGAGTTTATGCACCGGCAACAATAGTGAAAGAAGCAGGTCTAAGTCTATGCTACTTTTTACAATACAGTCTATGTAGAATAACAACTACACTAACTGGAAACAATGTCTTCAATGAGCTCTCTTTACTATTTAGGTCTATGTTTCTGCCGTAATATTATTAATCTAAGACAATGATGCAGTAGCACAATTTATATGGTAGTGCACAAACTACTCAATCTGCAACAATAGACAACCTTCAAAAGATGTATAGCAAAAATATCGAGCTTCACTCACACATTGAATATGCAGCACAGACTGGGTTTTGAGGAGACTGCAGTCTCAAACTAGATCACAGTAGCTTCAAGACAGATCCACGCTCATGAAGAGAACAATCTTCATGTAGTAGCTCCAATACACAACTTTCCACAGTGCATCATCATCCCAGCAATCACACCATGCACAGGAATTAGGTCAAAAAAATTAGGGTTTATGCGTTTACCTCCATGCCCAATTAGAAGAGCCCACTCTCTGCAAATAGAGTCCACGTAGCTAGCAGTTCGATGGAACACCATGCAACATAAAAAAAGTGTTCAGTCGCAGCTTTAAGAACAAATGGAGGTCGATATAGTAGCTCCGGGCACAACTCATATATGGTGGAGGCAGCTCACAAACAAATTATTGTTACGACTTCAAATATCATATTCAGTGTGCACATAAAAATTCGGAGGGTGCAAAACATTTCAGTTCTATGAGATCTCCTAATCAAAAATATTTAATCCAAAACAAAACGAAGACATCTTGCAACCATCTCTTTCCGGCATCATAGTGAACAGAAGCTCATAGTCACAGCTCTTCAACGCAATATATATATTGGTCTTCAACATATATCAGGCACAATACATCATACATTATATCTTCAGGGCAGCACCTAGTCTCCACGCAGCAATATACATCATACATTATTTCTTTAGTGTAGCACCCAGTCTCCACGCAGCAATATTAATTGCAGCAATATACATCATACATTATTTAGCTGAAGAATGAAGACCAAGCAAGAAGAAATCAAAGCTCTTTTAGTGCCAAACTGCCCACACCTCAACGCAGATATAATACACAAAATTAGGGTAAATTTAGGGGTTTTTTTTGTGTGTGTGTGTATTATCATCTACAAATCTATTGCAACAGAAACAACAACGTAGCAACAATAGATCACAACTCAACTGCAATAGATCACAGTTCAACGAGCTCAAGCAGAGTCTACACGCAGGTCTTCACAACGCAGTCTACACGCAGGTCTTCACAATGCAGGTCTTCAACGTAGGTAGGCTCCACGACCCCCTCCAACGCCGGTGTTTAGCATACAACGCAGGCTCACACTACACACAGCACAAGATTATAATGTGCAATGGCTCGAATCCTAGCACGCAGCACAAGATACCAATATCAGTCTTTACATCTTCATAAAATCCCAGCTCTGATAAATATCAGTCTTTAACATATATCCCAGCATCAATTAACAAGGCGTCTTCAATACACACAGTCCACGCTCAATAGGCTCGTTAGGTAACCTTGAATTCTCAATAACTAGAAAAATTAGGGTTCCTCGCTCCTCATATATATACTTATAACAATATAAATGAATAAATGTAACTGGTTCTAATGGTAGGCGAGGCACAGTACAGAGGCTCCAAACGGTTTGCAGACTTGTCAATCTATTACCAATGAGGAGTATGGAGCCAGTGGAGAAGTGCATGCGGGATTCCAAGATGGAGACCCTCACAATTTTAATCCAAAAGCAAGAGTTCACAGATTGTGAGAGTGTGTGGAAACACAGATAATTGAATGGACAAATTGTTATGAAATGGTATCGGTTTGCTTGGGAGAACGAACCAACATTCTGGCAACGGACAGACAAGTAATCCAGTGCATGCACCAATGCATGCAATCTGCAGGCTGAGGAAATGGCAAATGAATGAGCATACTGGCAACAGGCAGGAGTTATGGTAGCGCTCTGATACTACTTGTTGGTAATAACTCCCGATTCAATTCTATTCATGGCCAAAAACATTAATTTATACATTACAATGAGGCGGTTGAGAACCAGCCTTTTCACCTTCCCATGCAACTATTCAAATTCCTATTTATTTATTTATTTACAATAATCCTGACGGATTATATTCTAACAGCTTTTTCAAACCACATGAAATATTTACGAAAAAGAAGCACTCTCTTTTATTCGGAATTGAGAAGAGTATTCTCAGGAATGGGTTTATCTCTTTTCTGTACCTGAGGGACTAAACTTATGGAAAAGGAACACTCGGTATGAGCTTAGTTTTCTCTGCTTCGTGCTCTGGACCTAAACATGAAAAATATTTCGAGCGTACTTTATGTCTTTGTCATGCTCGCAAAAGCTAAAGAACAAAGCATCAATTTTACTATTGTAAGCCCCATTTCTCGTAATCAAATGGATCTTTTCGAGTGATCTTGCCTTCCTTCACACTCATTAAACTCAAGCTACCTGCCTCTTCTGAAGGTGCCTCGGTTTGGTATTAGTTTACCCCTTTTTCGACCTTGCCGACTAAGTACGAAAAATGTATACCTTAGTCCTTTGGGAGCTAAGAGAGTTCTTATGTGGATTGTTTTATACTTTTCCGGCCTTAGGAGACTAAATTGTACGAAAAAGCACCCCCCTGGATTCTTCTTCATATTTTTCAGACTCTCAAAATATGAAAACACCAATGAGCATGTACTAGTTCAGGCTCGTAAAATCCATGAATCAATATCATTATCAAGCATTATTCTCTCCCCTCTTCAAGCTTGTAAAAAATAAAGAGAGACTCAAGTTAACTTTCCTGGACTTGTTAAAATTTAACAAGAAAGATAAGGAAGAATTATTCTCTTTGGGTTATAAATAGTGGCAGCATGTCATCCTTGAACAGAGCACTCTCTGAACTTTTCGATACTCATGTTTCATTTTACACTTTAAGCTCAGCTATTACTTCGATTTTTTTCTCCTCCACTTGTCCTTTATACATGGGGAATTTGATCATGTCTCCTACATGACAAATAAGTCTAGTTGTCATATCTACAATTCAAAAGTTGCCCTGGGTCATCTCTATGCCGTGATCATTGTTCAAGGATTTGTACCTTCATCCAATTTTTATCTTGATTCCATCATTATTCTCTCTGAGAATTACTTGTGTTTACCTTCTCTTATCCAGTTTCCTAGTCACTCTTGTGATCCGTTGAAGGATTCATTTCCTTCCTCATCACATCATGGTTTCTCATCAACATTTCCTGAAGATGAAGACCTAGAGTTTTGATGATGGTACCTTAGGATTCACTACCATTATTGGTGAATTCCTTTGCTTCAGTTGTAAGCATCACTCATTTACTAACATCCTGTTGAGTTCCTTCCATGTTCAAATTCAGCACATCTATTCACATGGTAGGGATTGTACTGGTTCCTTTAGATTTCGACAAAGACCTTAGGTTCACCTCTATAACCTAAGTTGCACAAGATTGTGTTATGTTCAACTACACTACTTCCATATTTTAAAGACTCATCATTGTATATTGTGGCCTCGATCCACCTTTGTAATATACGTGGTCTTCTTACCCGTATCAATGATGTAATCAAATATTGTAAAGGAGCTAGTGTTCCATTTTATTGAACATGGAATCCTCAGATATGATTTTGTCTATGACTTTGATATGTATTTGTTTCAGGTACCTTCCTGATGCCTTGGTAACTGAGTTTTCCAAGATTAAAAGATTGTAATGTATTTCGGCCATCGCTCCCCTCCGACCTCACACAATAGGGGGCATCTTTTATCATGTAAAATGGCACTTCTCTGTCAGAGTGCTGACACCCAATGTGTCGGAACACAAAAGGAAAAAATGGATTGAAGTAGCCAAAACACTATAGACGAGCATGACCTTTGATACATCATTACCTTACCAGCTGAACCAATTTTTTGTATGTACATTAGGTTGAATACGCGACTATTTTCATAGCAACCCGCGTATCATACGTGAGTATGTGCATTGCAACTCACGTATATATCATTAGGGCTTGCACCCGTGGGTTTCCTTAAAGCAAGTCGCGTATCATACACGAATTCCCAGTATCAATAGTCATTTATACCTTAATCCAAGGTTTAAAAATATAAAATGATTAGTTGATGACAATTGGGCTCTTAATCATAACTATCCCAACTTCCTCAACCATCTCAACCTTCGTAACCTCTCTCTTTCCTCATGTATAAATAGAGGATAGGGGTCGATGCTATGGAATCATGAGTTGTGGAGAAAATTTATGTTGGTGGTTTTACTTTAGATATCTTGGAGCAGCAGAACTCAATGTCCTTAGCTAGCAGAGGAGCACTTGTCTCAGATGTTGGGTTGTAATCTCACCTCACTTATTTATCAATAAAGAAAGGTCTTCTCCCAATATTGTGTCTTTGCACTCTTATATATTGTGATTTTTGAATTATCTTATGGTCCATTATGAACATGTTATTTCATTAACCATTGATATAATATATAAGATATTGCAGGAAGAATCTTGTTCTTTGCAGGTGATTGGAGATACCCCGAAAGTTATGGAAGCAATTTGAAGAGAAGAAGAAAAGCTTGGATCGACCGTCATAAATAAGGTATGCCCTATTTCTTCCTATTTCTATTTCAAATTTTGAAATGGCTGATTGTCTGCAAGTTAATTTAGTAAGTTGGTAACCCTAGAGGCCCTAGCTTATACGGGTATGTTTTCTTGAACAAAAACACCCTTGACGTAATCTCCTATGGATCCTAAAGAAAATGGAAGGAGACCTAGTGGGCTACTGATATGCTAAACGTTTTTACGGACTCACTATTAGTTTTTCTAACTTAACTCACTTAGGATATTTATCCGAAAGAATAACAAGAACAACAAGATATCAAAGATACACAAGACACATATATTTTCATCGGGGAAATTATAAAGGAGAAAACCCCACAAACTTCCTTAGAATAGTTCTGTCACAAATACAAGATCACAAGATGGAATAACTCAAGAACAATGTGTGTTTTTCATCTCTCTCTCTTCCTCCTCATTGTCCTCTCTCTCATAATGCCCACATAAGAGAGTGAATGAGTGCGTATCAAATGAGGAGGGTGCCTCCCTATTTATATTCTTCCATTGAGTAACTAACTCAAATAACTAGGTCATCCAGGTAACCTCTTGGTGCTAACCTACCTAGGAATACTCACAAATACATTTTCATTTATTTAGCGTGGAAATTATTGCCCCAACTTATAATGGAGGGTTTACCTCAGTGACCATACACAATGATGACATCCTGAAGGGAGGGAAACACATCTCTGATGGGGTTACAACAATACACAATAGTAATATACATCATAATATATTCTAAACTTACAATTACAACAATAATCCCTCTTAACTAGGAAGGTATTATCTCGCCATAGTCATCAACACATCTAGTCATCGTCACTAAGTCATCATTATTGTTGTTTTCATTTTCCTCATCTTGTCCAATCTGTCACATCTATCGGTCATAGGAAGTTTCTACAAAGCCAACCCTTTTTCATGCTAGGTGTAGGCCTAGTCCTCATCCAGGTCTTCATCATATGCAAGAGCAAGCCATCGTGTAGGTACAACCCAGGACCATTCTTTACATTTCTACTGCAATAACTTGTGTCTCCCACCGTCATCTTGTCGTAGCCAGATCATCTATTTGTCTTGTACAAAAGCAAAACAAAAAACATAGAGCACACAGAGAACAATCCAGATGCAAACCACCTGTGTTCTACCAACATAGGAGTATGCTAGGATCTTTCACGTCACCAAGACAACCTGCAACTTCCAATATGTGAGAATCACCTAGGAGCACACCAATTGCATTATGTCTCTCTACGGTCAACCTACATTCTACCAACATACGAGCATGTCAGGATATTTCACGTCACCAAGACAACTTGCATATACCATTGTGTGAGAACTGCCTAGGTGCACACCAAGTGCCTTGTGACCTCATCATCTCCAACATGGGAACACACATACAAGGACTGATTATGACCAAACAATCTGTGTACGATGCTAGGATCTTTTCTATTCTAGGTCAAACTCAAGGAATTATTACATCCGAACAACCCACGTCTAGGATCTTTTTCATTTGGACAACTTTCCAGGACTTATTACATCTGAGCAACATGTGTACCACACCAGGACTTTTACAGTCCAGGACAACCCACAAAACTTATTACATCCGAACAACCTACGTAGCATGCCAATATATTTTACACTTCAAATAACCTATACCATTACTAATTACATCCAAGGATAACCTGTGTACTGCGTCAGGACTGATTACATCTGAGGACAACATGCAAGACTAATTACATCTGAGAAACCTGCATCTTACACTACGATCTTTTTTGCTCAAACAACCTGTCTCTTTTCCCGTGTGAGATCTCATGCATCTGCTAGTCTAGTCTCTCCTCATCTCTAGCATAGAAGCACACCAATATCTTTTACATTTCCAAAACAACCTACAGCTCCGACTATGCTAGAACTCGCTACTCCCTCTTTTTATGGACCTCGTTCTAGATCACATTATATAGCTTCACTGCTCCTCTTTGCATCATACAAAAAATGCAAGTCAGATTAAACAAATCAGGTAGTAGCTTTCGAGTCCATACTACCTCACAACTAGTCGAGCAAGTTGCAACATATTCAGCCTCGACGTTACTAATCAACACGCAGTACTACTTCCTGCTAAACTTGGAGACCATACCAAATCTCAAACTGAAGAAGCAACCTAAAGTGCTCTTCTTATTAGTGGTGCTACCTGCCCAACATGAATCAATATAACCATGCAATTTAATCTTCGAATTCACATCATACTTGATCCCATACTCAACTATACCCTTTAGGTACCTCAATACATGGTTTTCAACAACTAGGTGAACAAGTCTCGGATCTGTCAGGAATTGGTTCAGTGCGCTCACACCAAAGCATATGTTCGGTATTTTATTCATCAGGAACATTAATGAACCGATCATTTGATGATATATCATGGCATTAACTGAATTTGATGAAGCATCACACATTAGCTTCAAGTTCGATTCCATAGGTGTGGTTGTCACCTTACAGTCCAGCATACTACATATTTCCCTTGACCAAGGAAAATCCTATCCGCACTTTGCCACACCTTCATGCCTAAGTAGTAGTGCATCATCCCTAGGTATTTCATCTCAAACTCAATGGTATGCTTCCTCTTCGCATCTACAATGAGATCATCCTCTCGTGTCAGGTCATCAACATATACTAGTATTCTACGTTTAACCTTAAAGTAAAGGTTGGAACTCCCTTTAATCTCAGTAAATTCTAAGTCCATCATGAATTTGTTCATCATGTTGTACCATGTTGAACTCGTAGATCTTCTGCAGTCAGTCCCTATGAAGAAAAGCATCATCCTCTGCTATTGGAGTGACAGGTAGCTTCCTCTACCACTTATCTTCTATGTATCCATGTATGTCATCTATGTTGGATACCAAGATCCTCTATCTTGAAATTGGTTGAAATTTCCTCTTGCACCCATCTGTGAGCTTGTCATCCTCTATCAGATTTCATCTTCAATCTTGTAGCAAAGGTTTATAACTTTATCACTGTAGGTGATCTTCAATCTCCTCGTGCAACTGTATGCGTTATCCCATGGTTTCCCTCTTAGCTCATACAAAGCCTTCTACGCACATGTGGTTCTTTGCTCAATATACACTTCTACTTCACTGGAGATGTGTGTCTGGTCAATGGAGAATGTCATGCCATAGTCTACTCCCTCTTTCTAAGAGAGACCACAAACCTTGCATTGTACTTCCTTGATGCTTCCATCTGCTACATGCTTGATCTTGTAGATCCATATGGAAGACACTACAGACTTCCCTTCAGGTCTTGGAACCACATCCTAGACATCATTCTCCATGATCAACTGGTACTCTTTGATCATATTCGCCTTCCATTTCTTCTCAGCTACTTCTTCATAGCTTGGAAGGATCTGTATGAATGATGTCACTCAACAGTGCCACATAACTAGAGTGTGTTCGAGGCCTCTTACTTTCTTTGGAAGTCATGCCATAATTTTCTTCACCTTGGATGATCTCTTGTGCCCAATATGGTATTCATCTTTCGAGGTGGATCTACTGCTCTCTTTAGGTCATATCATGATTCTTCTATTCTTATGAATCTCTTTCTTCCACCACAGTGTCTTTGAACCTGGGAGCTTCAGGTTCATCTTCATTTATGTTTATTAGATTAAATATTCTAATTGAACTGTCATCGGCGATTGCTTGTTCTTTGGAACAAGTCTCATCCTTCTTTTCTTGTAGGTGATTATACACGATCTTTCCTACAAGTCAAATTTAGTTGCATGATTAGAAACATTTCATTATTTCCAAAACATATTAATAGTGATAAATTCGATATGTCACACAGTCATGCAACTATCTTATCCAGTGCTACAACATTGATCCATATCCCGTATATTGTAGATTTATAGTTTCCTTCCATCTCTACTATAACATTAGTGAGATTGTGCACTAATCCCAGTATGTCAACAAAGAGGTTTCATTCTAGATAAGTAGCAATGGAATGTTGTACAACACCACAGGCTACTTACCCATCACAAGTAAGTCAGTAGTATACTATTCATAAATTAAAGCACTCAAACAAGCATAATACATCAACTGGATATAAACATGTACACAACTAAACAATAGCATTTATCTTCGTTTGTTTAGTGGGTGGACTCCTTCTTGATCCTTATGTCCTTGCAAGAATAACTGGAGCCTTCCACTTCATCATCTGATTCTAGGAACATGTGTACTAGTTTTGAGTGTCACTTTTTCATTCACATTTGCATTCCTTCTTCTCCAAATACTGAGATGGATAAGAGTATGGTATTTGTCTTCACCAATAGAGTTCATATTCATCTTCACTTGAGGAAACTTCATTTTCTTCTCTAAATCTTTTATTAGTTGGTCATCATCTTTAGAGGTGTGAACATGATGTAATTTATTATTTGAATTCTTTTGAAGGAGCCTCTATTTTTGGGACAATCTCTAGAGTAGTTCCCCTTCTCATCACAAGTGTAGCATCGAATGTTGGAGGGATCTCTTCTTAATTTGTGGTGATGGTCCTTCGTTATGTTGTGATGATTTCTTCTGGTGTGAACTGTGAGAGCTTGATATTCAGTTGCTCACATCTTCTCCTCTCTTGTTATGATATGAGCTTCTTCTTGTGTGCATTCTTCCCATATTCTACTGAAAGAGATCAACTTCCTTCTTGCACATATTCCTTTAATGAATGAATCCCATGATCTTGGGAGGCCATTCAAGGTGGTCATAACAATCTCTCCTTCCACATTCTCTTCGAATGCTTCAAGTTGTTCCTTGATTTGAGAAACCCTTGTGAATTAGGACTGTATGGTATCTGAGTTTTGTATATTCACATTCTTCAACTAGTTTCTCAATGTCATCTTCTGATTGATTTTATTTCCTTCAAACAACTTCATTAAAGCATCAAACACTTCCTTTGGTGCCTTCGAGGATGACACATTTGGGATGAGATGATCCTTAATAGAATATGCAATGATGAGTCATTTTCTGGAAATTCCCTATAGATATACTAATCCAAGTCATTTTCTTCAAGGATCAGGGAGATCCTATACTTCCATGCTCGGAAGTTGTTAGCTCCCCCAAGATTATCATCAAGCTGGGTGTGATGAGTCATTTTGAAATGAGAACCTCAAATGAAAATAGTTGAGATATAGATCTAACCAGTTTGAGTTGTCCAACTTGGTTCCAGACTTGCTCAATCTAGGTTTTGTTAGAGAATCCCCAATTTTCCAAACTTCGGATTGGATAGGAAGATGTGCCTCTTTAAGGTGAGTTGTCTAATGTACTCATTTTCTGAAAAATGTGGTGGGAATCCTTCGAAACTTGATGCCCTAGTTTCTTCCCACAATAAAAAATTGAAACTCCATAGAATGAGAAACTTATTCCATAGAAATATGCGCACTCATAGGGAAAGTTTGATGGTATTCCCTTTTCAACTGATCGGTGGAGGGAAGTGCCTAGAACAGGAAGCCCTAGTTTCTCCAATTTCTTCTATATAATTAGTTGATGTTGATTCTGGTGTATCTCTTAAATGTTTGCACCTTAATTTCTAAAAATTCGTCTTGAGATATCCTATTATGTGTTATTTCCAATCCCATAGGTTAGAGCAGAATTGGATTCACCAAGTGGAACTTATGCTAAGCTTCCCAAGGTGATTTATTTGAGGACTAGTTCAGTATAGAGAACTTGTAAAGACTACCATGTGTCACTGTTTCACCTTCGGTGTTGGAAAGTCGAACACAAAAAATACAGTCTGGGCCCTATCTGCAACATTTTATGAAATTTTATTTGGACCTTCCTATCTTGAGATATAGAAATTCTTGCTAGGTTTTATGTTTGAGAATGGATTCTGGAGGAGGATGGAACCCTAATTTGGAGGAATCATATCTCCTAAAGTATATATAATATGTGGTGGAAACTAGGCATAGAAATATTTCATCTTCATCATGTCCAGTCCAATATTGAGTTATAGTGAAAGTCCCAAGATAACTAGATTTTGTCTTCTAGGGTTTTCAAGCATGAAACCCTAATTTCCAGTGGCTACCATTGTAGCATTATTTCGGCTGCACCATGTCTTCTATCAAGCTGTCTCTGATACCATGTTAGTGTTTCTAAGTTAATTCACTTAGGATCTTTGTGTGAAAGAATAACAAGCACAACAAGATATCAAATATACACAAGATACAAAAGACACATAGATTTTCATCAAGGAAACCTTAAAGGAGAAAACCCCACAAACTTCCTCATAATAGTTATGTCACAAAGATAAGATCATAAGATGGAATAACCCAAGAAAAATATGTATTTTTCATCTCTCTCTCTTCCTCCTCATTTTCCTCTCTCTCTTAATGCACACATGAGAGAGTGAATGCGTGTGTATCAAATGAGGAGGGTGCCTCCCTATGTATACTCTTCCATTGAGTAAATAACTAAACTAACTAGGTCATCCATGTAACCTCTTAGGGCCGACCTACCTAGGAATACTCACAAATACATTTTCCTTCATTTCACCTAGGGACTATTGCTCCGACTTACAATGGAGGGTTTACCTCAGTGACCATACACAATGATGACATCTCGAAAGGAGGGAAACACATCTTTGATGGGGGTACAACAATATACAATATTAATATACATCAGAATATCTTCCGAAGTTAAAATTACAACAACAATAAACTCAACCCTTCAATGGTCATAAGGAAGAGTAAAGGGGAGAGGGGACCCCTGACGTAAGCCCCTATGTATCCTAAAGAAAATGGAAGGAGACCTAATGGGATACTGATATGCTAACCTTTTTTACGGGCTCACAATTCAGGAATCATACTTTACTTATTAACCATGGATCTTACAAACTTAAGAGGCACTAAGCATTGTATCTACAGTTAGTGAGTGAATTCTATCTAAAGTTATACTCTAGGAAAGTGGAAATGACTTCTACGTGAGGAAAATATATTATGTGAACTATTCTAGAAAAGCATATAAACATTGGTCTATGATCTATGGAATCATGAAGAAAGCATCTACTTAATGTCATGGATGATCTCATTTATAAGAACAAAAAATAAAAATCATGAAATGATTAATCTAATAAAATATGAAAGTTTATTCTAAGAAATGTTTTGGAGATCTAATTTAAGACAATCGAGATTACTCTATGAAAGTAGGAATACATTAATATAAGAAATCATAAAGGAATTAATCTAAACAAAATTGGAATGTGTTATTTGATGAAATATAAATATGGCTAAGCTGTTCTTACAGAATCAACCTACATGAATACAAAGATCATATATTTAAACTACGGACACTATTACACAAATATACAAAAGAAAATAAGGTATTTCCATAAATCTATTTTAAGTTGTAACTTTCTATGTACTTAAATATATTGATCTAAATCATTAAGTGAAGAGAATTGCAACTATCAACTTAATCAAACAAAACAGAGAAATGCTTAAAACTAAAAATGAAAAGGAAAACATAAATCATGCTCAACACAATGAGGGGGCCCACCTGAAAGCATGTTATCAGAATTGATCTAAACTATAAACTCGCAAAGGTTGTAAACCACGATTCTACCATTATCTTCTTTAAAAATTCATCATCGAAATTACAAACTTGTCTACTGCAATGTATCTAAAAATATGCTATAAAATGTTTGTAACTATGTATAACTCCCTTTCATTAGGCGTGAACTTCTATTTATTACAAATTTAAAAAAAACATCATCAAAAAAATATCTATGCTGACAATCTTGAGATCAATCTCTTTAGGATATCCCATTCTCTGAAAATCAAGAGATACTTGCAGTCTCTTAAATTGATCTCGAGCTTCTTCATTCCTTCACGTGGACAATTGGAACTTACTTTTCCAGGCTTGCTTATGTTTAGCTCAAAAGAATATGTGATATGTTGACTTAATAACTGCCACCAACCTACATTTAATCACATATGATGCTAAACCAATTGTTATCTCTCTCAAAATAACTTTAAGCAAGGAAACATCACCACATATCCAACATTAATTTAAAATCAACTACAATCATAACCTAGTCTACATAAAGGGGCTTATCTTATACTAAGTTGTCGCTCCATGATAGTAGAAAAGGGTATTATGAGTGCAAGACCCATTCAAGACCCATTCACCAAGACTAAAAAAATTGTAGTAGTAACACATCCCATAATCCACCGTGTGACCTCCACAAACAAATCAATGTGCAACAAGAATATTCTAAGAAAGACCAATTTACATTATCAGAGGCCTTTACAAAATCCAATCTCATCAAAACAACCAACTTCTTTTTGGAATTTATCGAATGTAATGAATCTTGAGCAACCCCAATAGCACCAAACGTATAATCCTATTTAGGAGAAATCCAAATGATTCACTAGATATATGTGTTAGAGTTTCCACTTTAATTCAATTAGATTAGATATTTAAACTGAAATATAGACAAGCACATCAATACACAAGAACACACACATTTTCCTCAAGGAAACCATAAAAGGAGAAAACCCTGCAATTTCTTCAGAATAGTTCTATCACTTAGTACAATGTCAAACCAAGATAGAATACCTAGAGATAAGATATCTTCGACAACTTCTTCTTCCTCTCACACCAGTGCACTTGTATTTCTCTCTCCTGAGAGAACTTGCTTGAGTGAGTGTGTCCAAATGACAAAGGGTGCCTCCCCATTTATACTTTACAAGTGACTAACTTAAATACCTGACTGGGTCAACATCCTAACCAAACAGGGCTGACTTCCCTCTTCGGAGACTCAAAATACATTTTACAATATTTCTTTTGGGGGATAATTCCTTGACTTACAACGGAGGGTTTACCTCGATATTCTAGCATGAACAAATACAATAATGACATCCCTGAACGAAGGAAAAACATATTCAATGAAGGTAAAATAAATTACAATAATAGCACACAATAGAATATATTCCGAAGTTACATTTTCAACAACACTCCCTTTTAGCTAGGAAGGTATTCTCTCAACTTGATCATCGTCACAACTCGACACAGTATCAGGACATCATAATAATCATTGGATCATCATCGCTATATCATCATCACTGCTGCATCAATTCTCATCTTGTTGACCATTGACTAGTGACATCTTTCGAATCTATTTGTCCCCAGAAGTTCTTTAGAGCCAACCTCATTTCATGTTGAATGTAGGCCTAAATACCATATAGGACTTCATCAACATATCCATATAGTTCCAACCCCTTTTCATGCTGGATGTACTTCGTATAGTGCCAATCCTTTTTCATATTGGATGTACCTTGTAGTGCCAGTCTTGTTTCATACTAAATGTAAATATCTGCAGTGCCAATCCTTTTTCGTACTGGATTCCTTCGGGGGTCAATCTTGTTTCATACTAAATTTGGATATATAGAGTGTCATTCCTATTTGATACTAAATTCCTTCGCAGTTTGAGTCATGTTTCATACTGAATGCAGATCTCTACAGTGCCAGTCTTGCTTCATACTTGATTCCTTCGTAGGGTCAGTCATGTTTCATACTAAATGTGGATCTATGCAATTCTAGTCCTGTTTCATACTGGATGCCTTCCCAGGGTTTCACATTGCTACATCCACCACCACATTTCATCGTATCTTCATTAAATATCATGACTTGATATTTTTTCACCAAATGGACATAACAATGAGATTCTTCAACCCCATGCATTTGAGTAAAATTATGAGAGATGTTGTCATCAACCAAAACAATCAATTTTTTTGCTTGTCGTAGCCAAGAATTTTAAGGTTTGAGGAGATACTTATAGGCAAATTTCTGGTGCACAACGAACATATTAATGGAATGCATGGGACCCAGGAAAACATGGAGTTTTGAATATTCGTCAATGTAACTAGATCCTAAGAAACTTTGTTTAGGGCTTGAGGATAATGTTTCCCTCACCCAATCAATGTCAAGGGCATGAGGCTGGTGTTTACCTACCACGACTATAGTTAAATTTTCGAGAGCCATCCACAGTGTGTGAAGCATCTTAATGGAACCCATATCCAACTCTTAGAACAAAGGCCCCTTATTGAGAGATCGTGTCATTGTGTCTAGGATTTTTTCTTGGCACTTGAGATCCATAAGGTTTAATTGCATTAAGTCACTTGTTTACCCCCCTTGACCATATGGCATGTGTCCCATACCAATGTTTTAGAGCACTAAACCTACGCAAGACACTTATATCCTACTTTAAAGCTTACATAGAATCCCTACAAAGTACTCATTTTCTAGCACAAGGACTCATTCAAGGCTCTTAAGTACAAAAAGATTCAGCAATATCCAAAGGAACTTGTTTTCCTTTCTCAATCATGTTCAAGGCCCTTGACCCATTTTTGATGTGTAAAATCTCTTACTAACATCCATATCCAACCTTAATGCAAAATATCCCCAAGAAAGGGTTTTTGATGTTGTTTGTTGTTGTTGCTCATGGTAATTGAGCTCGAGAAGTGTAATTGAGGGAACAAGGCCCCTTAGTTCCTCTTATGACATTAGATAGACCTATGGACACATTCATGGTGCAAAGAAAACCTATTGATGGCATGCATAACATCCTTGGAGGAAATTTTTAACCTTGAACACATGTCAAATTTCAAGGTTTGAGGAATTTTCGATGGCACTTGAACTTGAGAAGCTATGTTCAGGTATTGAAGATAATGCTTCCCACCCAGCTAATGTTAATGGAACAATGATATTTTTCTATTGTGCATAAAGTATCTTAATGGCACTAATATCAAACTCCTAAGGAAAATACCCCCAAGTGAGGGGTCAAGTCATTTCTAAGGTTGTTTCATGGAACTTGAGATCATGAAAGTTCAACTAGGTAAACACCTTTTCTTACACCCTTGATTGTGTGAAATTTTCCATACCCATTTTAAAGCACACAACCTACCCAAAAAGATAAATCCCCGTCGAAGGCCTTCAGAAATTATATAAACGACTCGTGTTGGTACGATTACTCATTCAATGCTCTTGAGTCTGATAAGATTCAACAATATCCCAAGGTGATTATTTTCCTTCCTCAACCATGTTCACTTCCCAACAACACATAGTGTATGAAATCTCTTAATGGAATTTGTATCCAACCTTAATGCCAAAAATTCCTAATCAATTTGTGACTGGAGGGAGAGTGAGACCTAACTGATGAATTTATGGAGACCAATAAAAGAATAAATAGAATATTGGATAAACTAGAAAGATTATAAATTTGCAAGAGAACATAATAACAACCCTTAGATTAGTGAATAACAGTGGTTGCAGAAATATGTCTATAAAGAGATGTTTAATTTAGCAAAGCTTATGATCTTCAGGATTCTAGTTGAACCTCACTGTGAAATAAGTTTGAAGAAGGAAGAATATTTTTAGTACAATGATCAAACAATCATGGTGAATTTGAACATTCAAGAGACTAAAATATTTTGGCCAACATAGAATTACTCTCATTATCACTAGTCTCTGTGTAATACAATGATGAAATTGTAAGGAGAATTCAAATACACCAGTTGTGATTCAAATTCACCAACTTGGAATGACTCCAGTTCTAAATAAATGTGGGAAAATCGCCACTGGGAGCTCACTAATGTAACTCGGGACAAATAAATCAGTTCACAATCAGTTAACAGAACAAGTTAGGTAGGAAAAGACACATAACCTCCTTAAATTAGGAAAATGTGGTGCCAGGATAACTCGAGATGAACTAATTGATGCCCATCTATTGGGCTATAGAGCAGACCCAGGATTTATACCATTAACTTCACACCAACAAAAGACCCACAGTGTTGGCCCTTTCGGCAACAACCTGCGAATAGGTTGCAGTCTCACCCGAAACAGCTATGGGGTGCCGCAGAATCAGGTTTTTGCAAGCAAAAGAGGGTTATTACTGTACCTTTAGTTTCTAACACTTATAATCATACAATGCAAAACTTTAATAGTTACTTATTTAGCTTCGCGGTTAGATAAACAAACATTGCCTTGTTTAACCCTTTACTGGGAATTCCAGCGAAGTTAATATTTAGCAGTGATCTTACTTATCAGATATATATTTATCAATGCATAAAGAACAACACAACAAAAACCACAACACACGATATAACGTGGTTCACCCCCAGTTTAGGGGTTACGTCCATAGAATTGTATTTTATTCAACTCTTTACAAAAAAAACCATAGTTCTGATCTATGCACTCAGCTGCAGATCCCTTCAAGTCCTCAAAGCCGCGCACAAAACTGTAGATTCCCTTTATCACCCAAAACCCTCTGTGCACACAGCTGCAGAGGTCGTCCACGCACACAGCTAGGACTTAAACTTATCTTACAAAATAGCCTTAGCTTCACATTAATTCATCTTACATCCAAAGCCTAAACTGACTTCTTTACAAGAGTGCTTATTTATAGTGCACTTATTACAAAACCATGGGCTTAAACCATGGGCACCCCGAACCCTAAACCCTGGACTTAAACCATGGGTTTATTACAAAAGGAGGTTTTTACTCAATCCCGACACCCCTAAGACTATTTTTAGTCGTAACTCCGCTTACAAACTCCCATAACTCCGCGGAGTTACCCACCTTAAGGACCGTTAGGGTGCGCGCCCCAACAGGCCCCTAAGACTCACCAGTGTCCCATCCTGGGACACTCAGCTGCTTTTATGGTGGTAGAATCTTGTTGGTGAAACATAGTGCGCTGCTTGCTAAAGCCATACATGCGGTTTTTGGCTGCTTGTTCCTTTCCTTCGTAATATTTATGCTGGTTAAGGCCTTGTGGATCTATCAGCGACCCCATCCTTCGATCTGCTTGCCAAACATTTGACCATCCACAACTTAGGGTGCCCAGAATTGTGTGTCAAGGTGCATAAGACAAACAACCACCTCAGTTCTGTCAAACCAGGAGGATACATCTTGGGATGTTTTAGAGGCTTCCTGTGAAGACCGGTGCTTTTCTTCATGCGGCTTAGAGCGCACTTCTGCCTTTCTTCCTTCCTCTTAGAGAGAACTTCTGCCTTTCTTTGTGCCTTGGTCGAACATGGCTGCACGGGTGGATTGCTCAGAAGGTTCAGTAGAGCTCTCTCCCTGACCAATCGTAATAACTCTTGGACTTTATGATCATTCGACATAGTTCTAACTGAAGCAACTCAAAGAAATGCACAATGCAGGAGTCGTAGGCCAATGTAGCGTCTTATAGAATCCCACAACAGAATCTGTCATCATGGTGCATTAATGACGCCGAATCTGATGGAGTGGCGAAAATCCTGTCCACACGGCGCCAGATTTTCCCAAAATCTCATTTTTGCAGGCAGTTAGGGCAGTTCTTGTGCCGACGTCGCCACGTGTAGTTTGTCCCATTCGTCACATTTTAGGCTACGACACACCTTTTATCTTCAACATAACTACTAACTTCAACTTCACCTTGATAAGTACCTTCGACACATTATGCACCTTCAACCCATCCTGACCTATACGGAAACCCAACTTCAACATTCAGACTTTGACAGTCTTCAACACTTTGTAGCTTTGAGAACAGCTTCATTATAGTCTAGTACCCAATTCCAACTATTCTTGGTACTTAGACTGTCCTTCATGCTGTTACTCATGATCAAGGTGTCCCGGTTTGTCCCTGTACTTCTTTAACCTACTTCCATTCACCATGGAAGGTAAAATTTCTCCATTCAATTTAGCTAACTGGATTGCGCCACCATCAGTAACTTTCTTCACTATGTATGGTCCTTTCCAATGTGTCTTGAACTTACCTGGGAATTTTATGAATTTGCTGTCATATAAGAGCACAAGATCACCCTGCTGGAACTGCTTCTTCTTGATGTGTCTATCATGCTATGCTTTTTATCTAACTTTCTGTACTTGCTGCTGGAACCCTGCAATGAATCTGTCCTCTTCAGGTTCTAGTATCTTTTCCAACCTTTCTTTCATCATATCTGGGTCATCCATCTCTGTAAAAGCAGATATTCTGGGGCTAGGGACAATGTACTCCATGGGCATGACTGCTTCTTGTCCATAAACCAACCGAAAAGGTGTATGGCCTTTCAACTTCTTGCAGGTGGTTCTATAAGCCCATAGTACTGCTGGAATTCTAAGGTCCCAATCATTTCTGTTAGCATTGCAAACCTTCATCAGAGCGTGTTCAAGGATCTTGTTAAAGGCTTCGACAGTTCCATTTGCTTGAGGATGATAGGCAGTACTCTTCTGATGATATACTTGAAATTCTTCAGTCAATACTTCAATAGTCTTATTTAAGAAATGTGATCCTTGATCACTCATAAGAATTCTAGGACACCCAAATCTTGACAAGATGTTATCGAAGATAAAATTCGTAGCTGTAGCAGCACTACAGGTCTTGACTGGTTGAGCTTCGACCCAACGAGTAAGGTAGTCAGTTGCTGTAATAATGTATCTTGCTCTGGATTTCTTTGCAGGGGGATTGATAGGTCCAACAAAATCAATAGCCCATTTATCAAAGGGTTGTAAAGTTACCTGCGGAACTAGAGGCATCTCATCCCTCCTAGATGGTTTGCTTGTCCTCTAGCAAATTTCGCAGCTATGGCAATATTCTCTTGCATCCTTATGAATTGTGGGCCACCACAATCCGGCTGTCAGAATCTTCTGTGCTGTAGCTTTTCCTGCGTAATGACCTCTTGCTGCGCCAGAGTGTGCCTCAGCAAAAATTAATGGCTTTTCATGCTCCAAGACGCATATGCACAATATTTCATCTTGTCCCATCTTATATAGCTGTCCTGCTATTAAGGTAAAGTCGGCTGCTCTAACCACTAGCTGTTTCTTCTGCTGCGTTGTCATTTCGGTGGGTGCAAAACCTGTAGAAAAATACTGAACAATATCATGGAAATAATCATCAACCATCTGTATGGCAAACAACTGGGCATCAGGAAGACCTTCGTCCAAGCTAATGGGCTCTTCTCCTGACTCGAACCTCGACAAGTGGCAGGACCTAGGTTCAGTCTTCCAGTTTTGACTATGATCTCAAAGTCATATTCCTGAAACAGAATCAACCACCCGCATATCCTTCCACCTAACATAGGCTTGTTAACCAAATACTTCAAAGCAGAGTGATCAGTGAACATCTTAAAATGAGATCCTAACAGATAATGTTGAAACTTCTGTAATGCATAAACCATAGCTAAACCTTCTCGTTCTGTAGGATTATAATTTTTTTTCTGCTGTGGACAGTTTTCTACTTGCAAAAGAAATAGGGTGATCGATTTTACCTTCACCTGACTGAGCCAATACTATTCCCAGAGCAATGGAGGATGCAACGACATGTACATGAAATTCCTTATTCCAATCAGGGAATACTAAGATAGGGGTAGTTACCATCTTTTCCTTCAAAATATCCAAGCTTGCTTGACACTCGGGTGTCCATTCAAACCTAATATCTTTTTTCAACTGCTTTTCCATAGGGGCTGTTATCTGAGCATATCCTTTAATGAATTTCCTGTAATAACCAGTATGACCAAGCGTAGTGCTCAGTTGTTTAACAAACTTCGGAGGTGGCAGGTTCACAATAATGGCTATCTTCGCAGGATCCATCATCAATCCTTGCTTACAGACAATGTGACCTAGCAGAATTCCAAAAGGGGCATAGAAGATACACTTTTTCAAGTTCAAGGAAATCTGATGCTGTCTACATTTGTCCAACATAAGTCTTGAACTAGCTATATGGTCTTTTAATAACCCGAAAATAGTCTAATCATCAAAATAAACTTATAAGAATTTATGTATGAATTCCTTAAAAGAAGAGATGACTACTCTAGAAAACATGACAGGTGCATTCTTTAATCCGAAGGGCATAACTGTATACTGGAAGGATCCCATTTTTGTAGCGAAGGTTGTCTTATGTAGATATTCTGGAGCAATTCGAATCTGATGGTGACCTAAAAATCCATCAGTAAAAGAGTACACCTCTTGACCTCCAACATTGTCTAAAACTTCATTTGTAAAGGGAGTGGGGAAAGGATCATGCAAACAGGCATCATTCAGCTTCCTCAGATCGACACAGATTCTGATTTCTCCCTTAGTCTTCTTTTCTTGCACCACCATAGGACTAACCCACTCGGACTCTTCAATAGGCTCAATGATTCCTACAGCAAGCATCTTATCCAGCTCCATTCGGACTTTTTCCTTATACTTAGGATTCAGCCTATAAGGGCGTTGTTTCACAGGCTTCACATCAAGTTTCAAAGGGATCTTTATCACTCCTATATCACCAAGGATACCTTTCATCTCCAAGAACTTTGTCGAAAATAGATCCTGATATTCATGGAGAAGTTGGGTCACCTTGCTTACCATTTCGTCATCCCAATAATCTCCAATGGTAGCATACTTAGGGTTTTATTCTGACCCAATGTTTACGGTCCATGTATTCAGGGGTTGAGTCACTTCAAGTGCCTCAAATTTTTGTCCATGTACTTCGCAGTGTCCTTCTGACTCAGGAATGTTAATGTTGCGCGGATTTTCATCCTCGTCAATTGCAAGGTTATAACATTCTACTGCATTGGCTTCTTGTGCCTTCCAATTAGGTTGGTATTCTACTATTTCTTGATCATCAAATACTTTAGTGCGGATCAACCTAACAGCTGCGTCCAAAGCAGGAGAAACCTCATTAATAGAAAATGTCAGCACAAAACTATCAACAAGACAATCCCAACTTATAGTACCGTGGCAAAGCTCAACCTCCGCATACCAGTTCTTTTCTATAGGTTCCAGGGTGTGCACAAACCTATGTACCCATTCTTCAAGAGGTACATGCTTCCATGCCTCGTAGCATAGTTCCAAATGTCCCTAAGGACTAGTCTTACCATTAAACCTGCTTCGCACCTCCTGAGGTTGGTCCTTGAATCTTACGTAAAGGGACTTCTGGCATGCTTCCCAACTATTAATGTACTTTTTGTGACCATTCCACCATCTGGCTGCGGTGGATCTGAATGCTGAATCCAGAGTCTCCATTTTTTGTGAGTCTGGCACCTGCTTTGAGAATTGCACAATAAACTCTTCGGGGTCTATTGAACCATCAAAAACAGGTAAGGTTCTTGTCTGTGAGCCAAGCCATCTGAGAGACTTGGTAATTCTGGCACATCGATGGCCATGTAGCTCATACAGTCTATTCTACCAATTCTCTAGGCCATCATCTGAATATGTCATGTAGGAGCTGTCACACTACCAATCCATGATACCTTTGGTAGTAGGATCAACATAATCTTCTTCCTTCGCTGTGATATTGTAGATGTGGTCCAAAACATCCTGGTCTTCATCTCTTACTGGCTCTGTGCATCTCTCTCCTTGAGAAGGATCCAATGGGACTATGACTCTTAGTGCTTTCCCTTCGAAAGTCATCTGTCTCTTCTTTAGGTTAATGATTGCAGCATTTTCCATTTCCCATTGAATTCCTAACAAGGCTGGATAGGGGTTGTTGTCGTCAATGATATCAATAACTTCGAAATCTGCTACAGTACAGACGCCATCAATATCTACTGGGACATTAGGGAGTCGTCCTAGGGGCACAATATTCTGCTGATTGGCTAATCTCAACTATATAGGGGACCAATAAAAGGTAGGTTTTCCCATTTTTTCCCAGGTTTGCTTAGTTAAGACATTTACCTCTGATCCTAGGTCCAAGATAACATCAGTCATATCATACTCTCCGATTTGAGCATTCAATCTCATTTCCCTACCAGTTCTCCTGACTCTATTAACAGCTTTTCCCTGACCAGAAATTTGCTAAGGTTCGCAGGAAGCAATAACTTTCTACAACTCACTTAAAGCATTCTGATTTCGTAAGAGTTTCAGACAACTTTGTAAAAAGGAGGACAGCATACTTACTTTATCTGTCGAAGCTTCTTGTGGCTGTGACTGCTGTTGAAGTTGTTGCGCAAGTATTATTGATGTGTTGGGGTCAACAAAGTCTCTCTTGGCTTCCATAAGTGTCTCTTTTTCTATTTCGGCATCAAATGCAGGGATTTTTCCTGGGACTTTCCGAACCCAAGCCTCAGCAGGCTGTTTCTCCTTGTCCAGCACTTCTGTCATAGCTCCACTCCTGGTAACAACATTAATGGCTGGGGCAGGTCTTTGCTCAATAGAAATCATCTGAATATTCTGAGTAGGGGCACTGTTTCTTTCCTAAATCTTCGCTATCAACTGCGGGCACTGCTCGACCACATGATCTACTGCTCGGCAATACCGACATGTCGTAGTTGGGTTTTGACAGTCTCTCGCTAGATACCCAGCCTGGTTACAATTGTAACATATAACCTGGCCTCTTCCTCTTTCATCCATACCACCTCGACCACGACCTCCAAAAGCACCTCTACCTGATGCACCACCGCGGTAACCATAGCCATCATTGCTCTGTCCCTCATTTTGTACCCAATAGGTGTCATAGGTGCACTCTCTCATGAGGTCATAACTGCGACACTCATCTTCATTATGTCCTACGGACTTACAGAAGTTACAATAGGGGTTCTTGGGGACTTGCACATACCTCTGTAGCAGATAGCAATTCTCAGGGTGATGCTGGCCAGTTGTCCGACAGATCTCACAATATAGAGCAGCAGGGTTGAACGGGTTTGGCACACCAGTATTCAGGTAATTTCTTACCACAGGACACTGTTCCTTGTCGTGACCTTCTGTCCGACATTGTGTACACCAAACCTATTCACGACCGGTTTTTGCTTTCTTCATATCGTGAAGCTCCAGAGCCATTGTTGCCAACTACGCTTGGATTTGAGCAATACCAGAATTGTCTTCGACAGGAGTGGTTTCAAGCTTCATCGCGATTTCCAGAGCCTCCTGCTGGTCAGCAACCTTATGTTGCATGAGTGGAGTTCTGATATGCGGTAGCAATGCTGCAATGAACCATTCCTTGTGCTGCGTAGGTCCAATGGGGAAACTGACTTGGTTTAGCAGAACTTTGAATCTTTGATCAAAGTCCCACACTGATTCGCCACGCCTCTGCTGAATCTCTTTCAATTCAGTGATACACTGCGACTCGGATTTCGACTTCTTAAATTCCTTTATCATTGCTACTTTTATATCAGCTAAGGCATGGTTCTGAGTGCTGGAAAACTTCATGAACCAGGTCAGAGCACGGTCTCTGAAAGAAGTAACCAGATGCGCTCGTTTTGTATCATGATCTGTAATGGTCTTAGCAGTCCACACTGCTTCACATAAAAACCAGAACTGTTCTGGATCCTCTGATCCAGTTCCTTTGAAAACAAGGAGCTTAATATCATCATGCATGTGGGCCATAGTAAATATAGGGGGGGTTGGAGGGGGACTGGAAGTAGGTGGGGGGGAAATTACTGGGGTAGGCTGACCTATGACAGGAATACTTGAGCTAGGGTTACTTTCAGACTGCGACGGGTTCTCAGGGATAACAGGTCTGCGCTGCGGGGTTACCGAAGGGTTTTCAACAGAAGGGGTTTCTTCGGGTTATGAATCTACGGGATTGATAGGGGAATACTCGGTATGCTAACCTTGGGAATAAGATCCAAAATATCACTTGTACCTTTTGCCACTTCACAACAAACCAATTTGCTTGTCGAAGGTATTGTCACTTGCAAACATAGGTTAGTAATACTAAAGATAACAGTTTGATTCAATGAGCAATATACCTTTTTTAGTTAATAGCATTTTAATTCTCAAACTAAATGAATTCAAAAACTTACCCCTTGGTCCTTTGAAAAACTGCCGCTCGGCTTCATTAAAGGAAGTACTCATGTCGATGGTGAACTCCGTCACAAATGCTTCAAGGGTTCACGTTGTCTAGAAATCAACAGCGCGGGATATCTCGTTGTTCACCCTTTTCAGTATATTAATTCTTGCGGGGTTCCAAGCAGGAAACTGACGTTCTTGGAAGTTCGTCCTTCTCTCTGTTAACCTGGATAGCCACTGGTGCAACTCTATGTGGATAGTACCAAAGAAAATTTCATAAACATCACAAAAAACATACCTTTGTAAAAAGTCGTTTGTACTACGACGCGGATCTTTGTTCTCTTGCTCAGCGAATTTCAGATAAGTCTCATCAAGCCAATCACCGATTTCCTTCACAAAGGGTCTCCAGAACATAGCCCTCGAGGTACGATGTAAACCCCTCTTGAGCAGATACTGAGTTCAACTGGAAACATAACCAATTTGTTGGGCTATAGGGCAGACTCGGGCTTTATACCATTAACATCGCACCAACAAAAGACCCACAGTGTTGGCCCTTTTGGCAACAACCTACGGACAGGTGGCAGTCTCACCCGAAACAGCTATAGGGTGCCACAGAATCAAGTTTATGCAAGTAGAAGAGGGATATTACTGTACCTTTAGTTTCTAACACTTATAATGATACAATGCAAAACTTTAATAGTTACTTATTTAGCTTCGCGGTTAGATAAACAAACAGTGCCTTGCTTAACCCTTTACTGGGAATTCCAGCGAAGTTAATATTTAGCAATGATCTTACTTATCAGATATATATTTATCAATGCATAAAGAACAACACAACAAAAACCACAACACACGATATCACGTGGTTCACCCCCAGTTTAGGGGTTACGTCCATAGAACTGTGTTTTATTCAACTCTTTACAAAAAAAAGCACAGTTATGATCTGCGCACTCAGCTGCAGATCCCTTTAAGTCCTCAAAGCCGCGCACACAGCTGCAGGCCTCTGCACACACAGCTGTAGATTTCCTTTATCACCCAAAACCCTCTGCGCACACAGCTGCAGAGGTCGTCCACGCACACAGCTGGGACTTAACCTTCTCTTACAAAATAGACTTAGCTTTGCATTAATTCATCTTACATCCAAAGCCTAAACTGACTTCTTTACAAGAGTGCTTATTTATAGTGCACTTATTACAAAACCATGGGCTTAAACCATGGGCACCCCGAACCCTAAACCCTGGACTTAAACCATGGGTTTATTACAAAAGGAGGTTTTTACTCAACCCCGACACCCCTAAGACTATTTTTGAGTCGTAACTCCACTTACAAACTCCCATAACTCCGCGGAGTTTCCCACCTTAAGGACCATTAAGGTGCACGCCCCAACACCATTTAAGGATAATTCAACACAGACTAGGGTGAACTGATGGTGGGAGTCCCATGCCTCAGTGTGGGTTCCTAAATTATAGGGATTGGCCTTTGGAGTTCCTAAACTCATGCAAAATGGCGTATCAAGTGGTAGTTGGGCCCCAAATAAGTTCTCCATGGCACTAGTGAGGTGGAAACATACTCCTAATCTAGGAAATGACATTTAGACTATGGTGGTCAAGGAAGGATTATATTTAATCCTAACACCCCCCTTAATACAAACTTGGACAACTTGGGGCCCTAGAAACTAAGATGAAAGGTCACCCATACAATCTAATTCATAAATTAACTTCTCAATAAATCGAGGAAATGAGGAAAACCTCATGGGAAACCTCCCCCCCACAAAAAAATGAATAGTGGAACCATGATCAATAACTAAATCAAACCTTCACACCAAGAAGAGATCTGAGATATACAAATATCTTTTCACAAAAAAATTTGGTGAATATGTCTACAATATTCTCCTCTATAGGGAAATAATGTAGAATGATAGCCTTACTATGCACTAGTTTCCGAATGTAGTGCATGTGGACTTCAATGTGTTTCGTCCGTTGCTTCTGCATTGGATCATTGGAAATTTTAATTGCACTTTGATTATCACAGAAGAGGTCTACTAAAGGAAAAGTTTGAATTCCAAACTCTATCAGAATCCCATGCCAAAGTACCTGAATAGCTGCATTCAAATCCCCCGAACACTTTGCTTCAGCAAAAGAGAGAGAAAGAGTTGCTTGCTTCTTGCTTGACCAATAGTCTAGTCCAGATCCAAACATGAACAAAAATATAGATGTATATTTTCTGTCAGTACAGTCACCAACCTAGTCTAAATCAGTAAAACCAACCAGGTCTAGCTGAGCACCAATAGAATAGTGAATCCCAAATTCTATAGTACCTTGCACATAATTTAGTATGTGCTTTTATTCCTTCCTATGCAGCTCATGTGGTTCCTGAATGAAACTAGCAACAACACTCACATCATATGACAGGTATGGTCTCGAATGAGTAAGGTACAATAAGCTACCAATTAGTTGTCTGTAGAAAATACTATCAACCAGGGGTGTAGGACCATCTTTTTTCAATCTGATGCCAGATACGAAGGGAAAGGAAGTTGCTTTGCAATACATCATGTGGAATCTTTTTAGAAAATCTCCTATGTATCTAGATTGAATAATCATGATCCTTGAATATTTTTTATTAACTTTAAGGCCAATAAAATGCTTTAGCATCCCTAGCTCTGTCATGGAGAATTCCTAGCTCAAATATGACTTGATGCCTCTCAATCCAGCAATTGAGCCACCAGTAATGAGAAATTCATCCACATACATTGCAATCAATAGCAACCAACCTCCCTTCTATTGAATGTAGACATTGCAGCCATATTTTCAAATTTTGAACTTTTGTGACAGTAAGAAGGCATCCATCTTGGCATACCATGCCCTTGGGGCTTGCTTCAGAAAATAGAGATATTTCTTCTAGGGAACCATGTAGGAAGGCACTCTTCACATCCATGTGATGTACATCACACTTCTTCAAAGCTACAATGGCCAAAACTAGTCTTATGGAATCCATTCTTTCAATAGGAGTGAATGTTTCATTGTAGTCCAACTAGCCGAGCCTTGTACTTGGTAGTGGATCCATCAACTGCTAGTTTGGTCTTGTATATCCATTTGCATTGAACTAGATTCTCCTAGGAGGTAAGGAGACAAGATTCCAAGTCTGGTTGTCTTGTAGCAAATCAAACTCATCATCCATGTTTTCCTCATGGGGTCGTCACCTAAGGACCAATACGATATCACGTCCGTTCATATTGGGGGGGTTAAAATTAAAAAATTAAAAATTAATATATTGAGGGTATATTAAGGGTATTCAGGGTTTTTTTTTTTACTATTTAAATACCCAATATGCTGGGGTATTTTTTATTCAACATTTTCACCCGAGCGCTTCACTAGTCCTGCCTCTGCCTGCGATGCCTGTGCGCTTCACCAGTCCTGCCTCTGCCTGCAATGCCTGTGCGCTTCACGAAAGCTAAGAAGCTGTTGCAGAGGGCGTTTATTCACCGTAGCAGCATTTTTTGGAAAACGAGGGCGTCTATTCACCGTTTTGTGGTCGTGGGTTTGTGGTGGGTTTCTCTGGTGCTGGAGGAGGCACTTTGGAGAGCCATTGCATCTCATTCTTGGAGGTACGCTGTAGTGTGTTTAATCTTTGATTCCTAAACTCTCCATCCTTACTATCATAGTGATTCAGACTTCTTTGCACCCTCTGAAATGAGGGCTTGATCCGATTTCCCTGTCCTCTCCTCGCTTGGGTCCTTGCATCTAGGGAAATTTTCATAAACTGCTAAATTAGGTTGAAGACGAGTTTCAAGCTAGCATGCATTACTCGCAAGAGAAAGTGCTTTACTTTCGTTTTTCTTTGCAATTTCCAGAAGGTCTTCCACTGCAACTATCCCTAGCCCGTGCTATCTCCATCACAAAAGAAAGGATAAAGCTTCTTTCGTGGTGAAGGCCCTAGTCTTACTCTGACTATTCATTTTATATATTAGAAAATACCCTACTGGGATCTTTGCTACGATTGAATATTCACCCAGATGGCATTTAGATTGATGACTCGAACTGAAACACATACCCAAGGTCTAGCTGAGCTCTAACATTGAAATGCATCTGTGCACCATCCAGCTTAGATTTTCCAATTGAAACCCATCCACAAAATGGTTTAACATATAAGAAATCCTTTGGCTTCGCCCTTGATAACACAAGAGTAATAAAAGTGAATAACAGCCGCCATATTAGTTTTTACAGGGCCTTTGAGCCATATTAGTTTTTACAGTTATGAGGTTTTAGTTTTCTTAGGGCTGAGGGTTATTCGGGCTATTCTATTTAGGGATATTAGAGTTATACATTTAGATGAGGCTATGGAAAGCCCATGATGCCTTAGGTGGTGGGGGCATTACGAAGGTAAGGCTACTGCACAGAAGGAGGTGTATTTGGTCAGTCCTTTAGTTCAGCCAGTGCAAGATTAAACAAGATTGAACTTTAGGCAATTGGTCAGACACACTGTGGAAAACAATGGCCTTTTCATTGGTGCCCTCAAGGTCCAGAGGGACTCTAAATTTCCCCAACAGCTTTCCTAGAGCCACACCACAGGTTGATCCCTGTCTTCCAGCATATACTACAATCTCCAAGCATGGTTTTGAGTACCCCAAACAAGAAGAAGACAACTTCTTCAAATCAATCTGCTCAAGATGGAAGCTGGCCGAGATGTTATGAACATCTGGGTCATATGACCTTGGGGAAATCAGGGGGGATACTATAGTCTGAGGGGGCAGATTAGGCAGTCTGATCTCACAAAAGCACGGAGAAGTAGTAGGATGGACAACTGTTCTGGTAGGCTTCGATGAGACTGGGGTTCTCAGTGCCAACCCTCCAACCAAAACCTTCACAAATGAGCAAGGTTCCATTGTTATCTTCTGAGCTCTCAATGCATTCCCCACAACACCCAAGAAGTCCTGATATTGTACTCAGACTTCCATTGACCTGTTGAGCTTTGAATACATTATTTGCACTGCTGAAACAGGCTACTCCTCACCCTTCCAATTCCTTCAAAGTATCCAAATAGGCCAGTGTTGGGCTCTCAATGCAATCCCTGCAAATACCCAAATAGGCCTCTTAAACACAACTAGGCT
>LPNX010743892.1:0-21618 GCA_001517045.1 Pseudotsuga menziesii | reverse complement strand
ATCTCTTTTATGAAATTTTGAATTTTTGACAGTCCCATCGAACCTGCAGGTTGATCATGAGCCAGCTGCAGCCATATCCTCGAGATCTCATCGTACACAGTCTCTCTCCCGCCATATCCTCAAGGTTCAACGCCCATCCACCTGCATTCAACGCCCATCTACCTGCATTCAAGGTAGTGCAGTCCATTGCAAAATGTCAAGAGACCTGGTCCTCATTCTCGTCCTGCAAATTCCTATCATTCTCTTTCTGTAAATTCCTAGTTGGAGCTGCTGAAACATTGTTCTTATCCTCTGCAAATTAGAACCCAAATCCTATTATGAGCAGCTGGAGCAGCTGAATCGTCCTCCTGTAAATTAGAAATTCAGGTACTCCTCGTCCTACAAATTCCTATCATTCTCGTCCATTTAGTTTAGTATCTGGATTTTGTACAAGGCCCATGGGGTATGGGTATTTTTTTTCCTTCTTCAAGTTATAAGAGGTTGCATATTTCAGTTACTGGAGATATCTGCGAGTCT
Organism: Pseudotsuga menziesii; assembly: GCA_001517045.1. Lineage (NCBI taxonomy): Eukaryota > Viridiplantae > Streptophyta > Pinopsida > Pinales > Pinaceae > Pseudotsuga > Pseudotsuga menziesii. The sequence continues at coordinate 21,102 of LPNX010743892.1, read as the reverse complement.
GTTGTATGCTTGAAAATCTTGATCTAAACATTCCCATATAAATTTCGTAGCAACGTTTTGTAGTTTGTATGTTCTTATTTCAAACTTTATCAGTTTTTAGAGGTTTGTACTGGTTCTTATACTTTGTATTGGTTTTTATACCGTAGCCAGTATAAACCTAGATACTTCTGTAACTTGAAACCCAAACAATTATTTGCTACTTTCTCTCTATAGAAGCAGTAGTTACACTTGCGTTTTGATTCTGGATGGACTGATGACTTCGTGATGGTCTATTCTGTCAAATTAATCCTGCAGCTTTTTATATGAGATTTCCAATCCAATGTTTGGATCTCCTACCCTTTACATTCAATTGATGACAATGACGATGGTTCCTCCATTGCTTCCATATGTTTCCCAATGTTTCTAGCTAATGAAGGTATTGAAGGCTCTTTGCATTCTTTTTTATATATGGCAATGAGAACAGCTGCATCAAGGGTAGCATAGTGTACCTGACTATTGCTCAAGGGACGCTCCCTCCAGTCACTCATCCTAGTACTTTTGTTTAAAGCACTTCCCAGCACAGTCTTTGCAAGGTCGGAAAGCCCCCCTAGAATAGATGGAAAAACCTTTTGAAGGTCTAATTTAGGCACTTCACAGTAGCAAAAACACTCCAGCTCTCCATAGGAATCAGAAAGACGCTTCAGGTCAGAGTGCAAAGCATACCCTAACTTCAAAATGCTAGTTGAATGAAATACAACTCTAAGGCACAAGTCTAGTGCACCTGGTTCTTTGTTAAATAAATTCACCATCTCAACTATAAAAACCTTTTTTGCAGTAGCAATCTCTGATATCGAAACCCTTCTCGGCCCAAACACCCACTCAGAATCTATTCCAATCACATTAACTTCATCCTCAGAAAAATGCTCGAAAGCCTGAGCTAGTCCTTTTATTGCATCAATCATTATAACCTCATTTTCTACTGAAACACCTATGTCTTGTAATTTCAAAAAGTTAGCCTCTCCCTCTGCAGAAACTGGTTCACATAACTGAAATATTTTTAAATTGGTTAGTTCAAGCGCCAATTCTTCAAGGCGCTGAAAAAACCTTGTCCTAAAGTTCTCATTTCCATCATCCTTGGTTTCAACATCACCACAATACTTAATGCTTGGGCCCAACGTCCTTTCTTAGCAAGCTTGGTCATCAAACGTTCAGTGTACTGATAAATACCATCTGCAAATTCTGATGAGAGCTTATACTTTTTTGCCATATTCTTTACGTTAGTCCACCACTTCCTCCTCTCGTAACATCTTATAAGTAATGAAATCGTATTATTCTCGGTGTGGTCTGAAGTAGCCCATTCTTCTGCTAATTGATACTGTTTAGCATCAACCATAGGCTCCAAAAATTCCTCCCAAGAACTTCCTAATCGCTTTATAACAGATGCAGCAGTACAGAAATGATGAGATCTTATAAGCTTTAGAATCAATGTTTTTAATCCCTGAAACTTCTCAGACACAAATGTCACTTTCTATAATTCTTCTCTCAACTCTTCCAATTTAAACTCAAAAATTCTAGATAGAATAATAACTACGTTCGCATTTACAATAAATGATCCTGAAAGTATCAAGTCATTGAACAAATTAGCCGCTAATCTCCTTGCTTCATAATCATGAGCAAATGTTGGGTTCAACACAGCCAAACCACTAAGAACTATGAGGAATAGATGGGTTGGGTGTTCACCAGAGGGACAAAAAATGGAAAGCAAATCTTTCAAACATGCTATAATAAAGCTTGGGAGTACATCCCTTCAGAGAGATTCTATAAAGCCCTTGCAAAATTCATGGTAATTTACCTTGACCTTTGCGTCGTTTACATAGCGGAAGGATTGCTTTAGATGATAAACAAAATATAAAGTGTTTACCTGTGACAAATATGAAAGAGCGTGCAACACTATGGAATTCTCTACTGCCATTTTTCCCATCCCCTTAAAACTGAGTACAGTAAGAATGTTATTGAGATAACAACATGCTCAGAAAATTATAGAGCTTCGGAAGAAGTTCAACGTGTCTCAACGTGTTTGAAACCAATAAATTTAAACAGTATTTATAGATAATCTGCTAGGGTTAATTTTTTTTAAATACGTTACATGTCAGGTCATATATTAGATCCTTTTTTAATCCAAAGAATTGGGTGGGTTTAATTTAGGTTTAAAAGGATACAAGTTACCTCATATATGTCGGTTAGCTATCTTGTTGGTGTATGAGACTCCCTTGTTTACCCAAGTAACATTTTTTTATATAATTGGGTGGGTTTAATTTAGGTTTAAGAGGATATAAGTTACCTCATATATGTGCGTTAGCTATTTGTTTGTGGGAGAAAAGATTTCTTGTGTAAAAATTTAATCAGAAAAAGAATTTATGACCTCCTACAAAAAAAACACCAATTTGGTGTATGATACCGTTTATTTATGGGACTGAGACACCATTTTAACTTCTCTATATTTAAACATATAACCTCCTAAAATAATATAGATAATCTTAATCATCATAGCCACCCACTTTGTATATCTATATAATCTACTAGACTATTTTTTTATTAATTCTTAGTACCATGTTTCTGGATAACAATAAATATATTATAGGTTTTTCTTTAAATCTTTTGTTTATGTAATACCTTTATAGAGAAAAAGAAAGCATGTCTTTTATGATAAAGTCAATTTTAACCCTAACCTAAAATACATGTAGATTACCATTGCACTTTATTTAAATATTATATAATAGTTAATTATTAAAGCTACATATTATTACGGATAAGTATGAATAGTTACACTTAGAGAGCAGTTTCTTTCTTCAACTATCTACATCAATTCCTCTTAGTTTAGTTGAAAATATTATCCAGTTTTAACTTAGGGGAAGAATGAAAACACAGAAGATAATGTTGATTGAAATGGTGACTTAGTCTATAATACTAGAGTGCTAACTCTAAAATGAATGTAGATTTTCAATTTGCAAGTAATCAATTAAGTGATAAAACTATTGTCTTTTTGCACAACGTTTATTTATTATCACATCAAGCAAGATGACTGTATGGATAGTTGCCAGTGGCCAGTGGCCACCTACATCTGCATAGAAAATATTGACATTGTTTTACAAGCTGGAAAATACATTTTGTGACAAATATTGTATTAAATGTTTGATTGCAAATTGGGACAGTCATTCCATTGTTTATTTTGCTGGGAATTACATTGCCTACGGCTACAAGTCACCTCTTGCTCACCAATCCAAAGCTGGAAGTTACATATCTGTTGAAAACTTGAATAACATTTATGATTTATCATTTGAGTCTAGACTCTACATGCACAGTCACGTTATGAATCACGTTATGCCATACCCATATGGTATCTTCATCTCACCGTCACGTTATGAGTCACGTTAGTCACATGGTGATTGCAATTTGCAGGTATTAAGACATTGGCACATTGCAAAGTTCAAACAGAAATTTCAAGTTCTTCTTCATTTCACATCAAGAATTCAGGAATTCCAAGAAATTAAGGATTGAAAATGTTGATTTGAAATAGAATATAATAATATTTACCTAAATATATTGGTAATTTTAATATCATAAGAGAAAGATGAAAACATAAGTTTTTTTAAAAGAAAGATTTTATCAAATTTTATAACATTTTGATTTATTAAATATATTTTTTAATTTTTTTATAAAAAAATTGACACTCATTAATCTGATGAAAACGTAAACCGACGGTTATGGAAAACACAAAACCGTCATAAAATTTTGTAAATTTTGATTTGACAAGTAACAAAAATTTGAAATTCCAGGCCTGCCCAGCTCATTCTGCCGAAGCACCCAGAAGAGATCACAATACAAATTATATGTTTTTCCCAACCCAATGTGTACGGCGGGATTAGCGAACAACAGGTGATTTCACTCAATCTACCAATAGCTAGAACTTGCGAACGAAATGAAATAAGGTTTCACAAATGAATTTAAAAACACTCCAGATCAATTTCTTCTATACAAAAGGGGCAGCGAAGATATTGAGGAACAAGTGATGGTCCTCATTAACAAGCTCTAGGTTCCCAATTCTAAGGTCTCGAAAAGATTTACTGTGAACTAAAGCACTCTATTGCTACCCTTTCAAATGAATCCGGAGAGGGCATATGGACTAAGTGAATCTGTAATTGAATCAACGATGATTACAATATTGGGTAAGTCATATGTTTGAAAAGGGAGCTCAAGTAATCAATAAATTATGGACCAGGAGGCAGGCTCCTTTCCATCTGAGACTCCTTTCCCGATGCGGACAAGCGGCTTTGCACCTTCTTTCACGAACAAATTTTGCAACTAGTAGCCATGTTAGGATAATCTTTGTGAATTTCCATACCTAGTAATAGGTTTGTTACTTGCGGTTCTAGTTGCTTTAAATTTATAATCAAATCATTGTGAGTTGCCACTTAAGTGCAGTTATGGAAGTGGATGAACTTCTTAAAAAATTATAATGAATTTGTTATCCTTAAACAAGCTCACACAACATTGCATGTACTTCAAAAACGTTGAGAACCAATTTTCGATCTAGTTGGGTTTGGGTATCTAATCTTTGTTTTTACCTAGAGAATATTTGGGTATTGGCTTCCTCCGTTTGTAGATCTTGACGTACTAAACTATTGACATAGCATTGGGAGGGTTGGATGACGTTTTTGTTGCGTGTGCATTGAATTGATAGAGTGTTGATTACATTGATAATGAATAAGCTCTTCATATTGAATGGTTCCATTTGAGTTTCATGGAAAGAGAAAATTAATTTGTAGCTTGTGATTTGTCTTGTTCATAGTCCATTAACCACGATATATTATAGTGGGAACAATAAAAATTCGTAGTAGAATTCTTTACCCACACAATATGTGCAGTTTTGAAGAGCCGGGTAAACATGCACTTGAAGTTGTTTTTTTGTTTTGCTTTTAAATGGTGAAACTTAGGACATATATTTATATTATGCATCACGTATGTGGCGGATCAGAACATACATATATTTATATTATGCATGTAGATAGGGTTTGAAGTCACATGTGCAGATTATTCCGGGTCTAGAAAACTGATTGGGGGCAGGATTTTATCTTTTACCAAAAACATCTCTCTTGCGATCTAGAAATCATGATTTTTACACGTTTTATTTTACCAAATACATCCCTCGTGCAATTTGGAAATAGTGACTTTTTACAGGCACTTTTTAGAGCCGAAACATCTTCACTCTGTCTATCCGAACTATATGAGATTGCGTTGTATGAGATTGTTTTAGGATCTGGTAGTGCCTTGATCACATGAGTTTTAATGCGAATCTAGAAACCACCTAGGTTACATTTTTTGCCAAGAGTTAACACCGCAGGGAGTTTGGTTGTGTTTTGAAGGATGGTTCTGTTTTGGTTGGGTCTAAATTCCTTGCATTATTGCTAGAATCAGTTGTGTATGATTCCCCAATGTTGTGGTTGGTAGGTGGCCAAAGTGGCTCGTAGCTGAATTTTCTCCATAGTATAACATATCATATTTATGAGAAGAGTTTAAATAAACAGTGGGCTAATTATAATATGAAATGAATTTAGGGCTACTTAGGTCGGCTAGAAATAGTTGTCTGTGTTCATGAAAGTATTTTTGAATGATGGGGCATATGTAACTTTGTCTGGTTAACTGTCATTCTAAGTTTTCCGGTTTTCCCCAAGTACTGAACCAGTAATATGAAGATACTGTCATTCTTAAGCTTATGTTTCTCAAAGTGTGGAGCATATCTTTATTCAAGACATGTTACATGGATCGTTTCTTCTGGCTTTGCTTTCCAGATATATATGATTTCCCCGTTTAGAGTAGTCTAACCGGCTTTGCTTTTCAGATATTTGTACTTCTTTTAATAGAGTAGTCTAAACAAGTGCCATTGCGTTTTCCAGCAGGAATTTGACGGAATTTGAGAGAAGAATTCTTTGAACTTACATAAATCTGAATGACTGGGGTATTTAGATATTCAAAGCTATTGAATATATTTATATATTCAAAACCAAATTTAAAAAGAAAAACCAAAAACCTTTCCCCAAAAATAGCCAGCATTTAGACTCCTCTTCTAATCAACTGGAATATGGGAATCGAATTAAACCCATCCTCTCTTGTTTTTTCATGGTCAACAGCATTTCGAAATTGAGTTGTGGATTCAGTAGACTGTATACTGAATGGTTACATAGTTGTTCTTTATGTCAATATTTGACACAGAATTAAGAAAATGAAGGGTTTTTTTAATTTTTATTTGTGTATGTGAACTGAATTAAACCCATCTTCGCTAGTTTCACAGAGTCCAGCAGCAATTCGAAACTGAGTTGTTAATTCCGTAATTTAAATGGTTGTGATTGTCCTTTATTTTCAAATATGGTTTTATATTTTTTTTGAAATTTATAGTTTTTGATGTTGTAAATTTAGAATTAGCTTTATTTTAATCTGTATTTTAATGGTATAAATTGATTCAGCATTTTTTTTAAATTTTGAAACATCCAAAAATTCCACTTAACAACTATAATCTAGATTTTGAAAAATTACAATAAATTTTTTTCAAAATAAAAATCATTCTATTTAAACCTAAATAACTATTTTAAATAATTGCCAATCATTTATTTGAATGTTGTATTTCTAAATTTCATTTTGTAAACCTCCATGGTATAATCAACTCTATGAATGTATGTAGGATGTAATATATGGCATTACTTGTACATAAAAATAGTTATCAACTCTATGAATGTATATAAGATGTAATATATATCATTACTTGTATATAAAAATAGCTAAATAGCTAGTGTTTTTTATATTTAATTATTTGATATAAGTTTGTAACTTACAGATAGTTTCAATATATTGTACAGTTTCCATTCAAGTAGTCTTGGCTTCATAGCTTCTAGATTATTGTCTATCAGAGAAGCAAGACCAACTAAGATGAAGATGAAGTTATGGGAAAAAATGGCATTAGCATTGGCATTAGCTTTAGTCTTAGCCAAACAAAAAGTAAAGAAAAAGACTGGATTAAAAAGAGGTTGAAAATCTTGGTAAGTTTATAGATTTTTTTTTACTTTTACAATTTTGTTTATAGATTTTATTTTTATTTTTACAATTTATTTTATTTAGTTCTTTTTACATGGTTTATTTATTTGTTTTTCTATTAGGTTGAATTGCATTATTTTCATTTTAAAAGAAACGTCTTTTCATTTATATGCAATATCTCATATGTGCTCAAAACCGTCACTTTCTTTGATGCGCACACACACACACACAAGAAACTCTCTCGTCACTCACTAAGTTCAAAAATAGCTTAAATCTACTCACTTAATACCTCCATAGGAGGGCACAAAAGAATCTTGTAGTTTAGGTAGGATTTTGGGGCTAGGCATCCAAAAACATAGTTGTTGTCCTTAGGGTGCTATAAAAATCTTTCTAAATCAAGTGGTCGTGTATAGCCACACGGGGCAAGTGAAAGAGCGGCACTGCGCCATAGGAGGTCAAACCCAAGGTTGCAGGTGTATGTTCTCTCAAGTGGGCTCGCCACCACTTGTTGAAAAGGAGACGACCCAATATTGTTCGAGGGATAAGTGCTCTTTCTCCACTTGACGAAGGTACTTAGTGACCCACTTAGGATGTCATTCCTTATAGGTGACTATCGTGGAAGCCGACAGTACCTGAGATAGATTTTGTCACAAGATCAAGGAAAGCACACGTCACAAGATCAAGGAAAGCTAGCGACTGCTACATTTCCTTCTAGCATAAGCATTTCCTTCTAAGATAAGAACACATACTTATGCTAAAAGAAAAACTAACAGTCGGTAGCTTTCCAATAGAAAAATCATGTCCATGGTGATTGGTGGTTGCTAGCTTATACCTTGAGCTTCTTCCATGTGATGTATTTTGAAATAAGCACATGGCAAAAGATCAAGGAAAGCTAGCGACTGGTAGCTTTCCTTCTAGGATAAGCATTTCCTTCTAGTATAAACACACATGCTTATGCTAGAAGGAAACCTAACAGTCGCCAGCTTTGCAATAAAAAACCCTGTCCATGGTGATTGGTGGTTACTAGCTTATACCTTGAGCTTGTGCCATGTGCTCTATTTTGAACGAATGCTAACTTTCCTTCTATCATAACACACATTCTTATGTTAGAAGGAAAGCTAGCAGTCGTTAGCTTTCCAATAGAAAAACTTTGGGCATGGTGATTGGTGGTTACTAGCTTATACCTTGAGTTTGTGCCATGCACCCTATTTTCAAATAAGCACATGGCACAAGATCAAGGAAAGCTAGCGACTGCCAGCTTTTCTTCTAGCATAAGCATTTTCTTTTAGGATAAGAACACATACTTATGCTAGAAGGAAAGCTAGCAGTCACTAGCTTTCCAATAGAAAAATCATGTCCATAGTGATTGGTGGTTGCGAGCTTATACCTTGAGCTTGTGCCATTTGCTCTATTTTGAAATAAGCACATGGCAAAAGATCAAGGAAAGCTAGCGACTGCTTGCTTTTCTTCTAGCATAAGAATTTTCTTCTAAAATAAACACACATGCTTATACTAGAAGGAAAGCTAACAGTCGCTAGCTTTCAACTAGAAAAACCCTGTCCATGGTGTTTGATGGTTGCTAGCTTATACCTTCAGCTTGTGCCATGTGCTATATTTTGAACGAATTCTAGCTCTCTTTGTAGCATAAGCATTTCTTTCTAGCATAACACACATGCTTATGCTAGAAGAAAAGCTAGTAGTCGGTAGCTTTCCAATAGAAAAATCATGTCCATGGTGATTGGTGGTTGCTAGCTTATACCTTGAGCTTGTTCCATGTGATGTATTTTGAAATAAGCACATGGTAAAAGATCAAGGAAAGCTAGCGACTGCTAGCTTTCTTTCTCGCATAAGCATTTCCTTATAGTATAAACACACATGCTTATGCTACAAGGGAAGCTAACAGTCGCTAGCTTTCTAATAAAAAACCCTGTCCATGGTGATTGGTGGTTGCTAGCTTATACCTTGAACTTGTGCCATGTGCTCTATTTTGAACGAATGCTAGCTTTCATTCTAGCATAACACACATGCTTATGTTAGAAGGAAAGCTAGCAGTTGTTAGCTTTCCAATAGAAAAACCTTGGGCATGGTGATTGGTGGTTGCTAGCTTATACCTTGAGCTTGTGCCACGCACTCTATTTTCAAATCAGCACATGGCACAAGATCAAGAAAAGCTAGCGACTGATAGCTTTCCTTTTAGCATAAACATTTTCTTCTAGGATAAGAATACATACTTATGCTACAAGGAAAGCTAGTAGTCGCTAGCTTTCCAATAGAAAAATCATGTCCATAGTGATTGGTGGTTGCTAGCTTATACCTTTAGCTTTTGTCATTTGCTCTATTTTGAAATAAGCACATGGCAAAAGATCAAGGAAAGCTAGCGACTGCTACCTTTCCTTCTAGCATAAGCATTTCCTTCTAAAATAAACACACATGCTTATACTAGAAAGAAAGCTAAGAGTCTCTAGCTTTCAATTAGAAAAACCCTGTCCATGGTCATTGATAGTTGCTAGCTTATACCTTCAGCTTGTGCCATGTGCTCTATTTTGAACGAATGGTAGCTCTCCTTCTAGCATAAGCATTTCCTTCTAGCATAACACGCATGCTTATGTTAGAAGAAAAGGTAGCACTCGCTAGCTTTCCAATAGAAAAACCCTGAGCATCGTGATTGGTGGTTGCTAGCTTATACCTTGAGTTTGTGTCATGTGATCTATTTTGAAATAAGCACATGGCAAAATATCAAGGAAAGCTAGCAACTGCAGCTTTCCTTTTAGAATAATCATTTCCTTCTAGCATAAACACACATGCTTATGCTAGAAGGAAAGCTAACAGTTGATAGCTTTCCAATAGAAAAACCCTGTCCATGGTGATTGATGGTTTCTAGATTATACCTTGAGCTTGTGCGATGTGCTCTATTTTGAACGAATGCTAGCTTTCCTTCTAGCATAAGTATTTCCTTATAGCATAACACACGTGTTTATGTTAGAAGGAAAGCTAGCAGTCGCTAGCTTTACATGGTGATTGGTGGTTGCTCGCTTATACCTTGAATTTGTGCCATGTGCTTTATTTTGAACGAATGCTAGCTTCCCTTCTAGCATAAGCATTTCCTTCTAGCATAACCCACATGCTTATGTTAGAATGAAAGCTAGCAGTCGCTAGGTTTCCAATAGAAAACCCTGGACATGGTGATTGGTGGTTGCGAGTTTATACTTTGAGCTTATGCCATGTATTCTATTTTCAAATAAGCACATGGTACAAGATCAAGAAAAGCTAGCAACTACTAGCTTTCCTTCTAACATAAGCATTTCCTTGTAAGATAATAACACATACTTATGCTAGAAGGAAAGTTAGTCGTCGCTAGCTTTCCAATAGAAAAATGATATCCATTGTGATTGGTGGTTGTTAGCTTATACCTTGAGCTTGTACCATGTGCTCTATTTTGAAATAATCACATGGCAAAAGATCAGGGAAATCTAGTGACTACTAGCTTTCCTTCTAGCATAAACATTTTCTTCTAGCATAAACACACATGCTTATGCTAGAAGGAAAGCTAACAGTCGCTAGCTTTCCAATAGAAAAACCCTGTCCATGGTGATTGGTGGTTGCTAGCTTATACCTTGAGCTTGTGTCATGTAATCTATTTTGAAATAAGCACATGGAAAAATATCAAAGAAAGCTAGCAGTTGCTAGCTTTCCTTTTAGCATAATCATTTTCTTTTAGCATAAACATACATGCTTATGCTAAAAGGAAAGCTAACAGTCGCTAGCTTTTCAATAGAAAAACCCTATCCATGGTGATTGGTGGTTGTTAGCTTATACTTTGAGCTTGTGCCATGTGCTCTATTTTGAACGAATGCTAGCTTTCCTTTTAGCATAAGTATTTCCTTATAGCATAACACATGTGTTTATGTTAGAAGGAAAGCTAGCGGTCGCTAGCTTTACATGGTGATTGGTGGTTGCTCACTTATACCTTGAATTTGTGCCATGTGTTCTATTTTGAACGAATGCTAGCTTCCCTTCTAGCATAAGCATTTCCTTCTAGCATAACCTACATGCTTATGTTAGAATGAAAGCTAGCAGTCGCTAGCTTTTCAATAGAAAACCCTGGACATGGTGATTGGTGGTTGCTAGTTTATACCTTGAGCTTGTGCCATGTATTCTATTTTCAAATAAGCACATGGTACAAGATCAAGGAAAGCTAGCGACTGCTAGTTTTTCTTCTAACATAAGCATTTCCTTCCAGGATAATAACACATACTTATGCTAGAAGGAACGCTAGTCGTCGTTAGTTTTGCAATAGAAAAATCATGTCCATTGTGATTGGTGGTTGCTAGCTTATACCTTGAGCTTGTGCCATGTGCTCTATTTAGAAATAAGCACATGACAAAAGATCAAGGAAAGCTAGCGACTACTAGCTTTCCTTCTAGCATAAGCATTTCCTTCTATCATAAACACACATGCTTATGCTAGAAGGAAAGCTAACAGTCACTAGCTTTCCAATAGAAAAACCCTGTTCATGGTGATTGGTGGTTGCTAGCTTATACCTTGAGCTTGTGCCATGTACTCTACTTTGAACGAATGCTAGCTTTCATTCTAGCATACACATTTTTTTTAACATGTCACACATGATTATGGTAGAAGGAAAGCTAGCAGTTGCTAGCTTTCCAATAGAAAAACCCTAGGCATGGTGATTGGTGGTTGCTAGCTTATACCTTGAACTTGTGCCATGTACTCTATTTTCAAATAAGCACATGGCACAAGATCAAGGGAAGCCTTGAACTTGTGCCATGTACTTTATTTTCAAATAATCACATGGCACAAGGTCAAGGAAAGCTAGTGGCTGCTAGCTTTCCTTCTAGTATAAGCATTTACTTATAAGATAATAACACATATTATGCTAGAAAGAAAGCTAGCTTTCGAATAGAATAACACATAAGCAGTCGCTAACTTTGCAATAGAAAAATCATATCCATGGTGATTGGTGGTTGCTAGCTTATACCTTGAGCTTGTGCCATGTGCTCTATTTTGAAATAAGCACATGGCAAAAAATCAAGGAAAGCTAGCGACTGCTAGCTTTCTTTATAGCATAAGCATTTCTTTCTAGCATTTTTTAGAAGGAAAAATTTTCTTTTTAATAAGTCTCTACTTGTGCTAGATGCAATGGATTTTTAATTTACTTGGTTAAGTTCTTTTGATTATGAAATTGTTTATAAGCCAGGTTATTTGAATTGTTTCGCTGACATGTTAACCAGGGAATCAACACAGAAGTAGCCGAAGGAATTGAAGATGTTTTCTGTTGGTAATAGCAGCTCTGGAGCAGATAACAATGATCCAGATCCTCCCTGGGATCCTGCCAAAGGAAAGGCTCCAATGACAGAGGCCTAGATGCGAAAAGAAGTCTTTGAAAGACTTTATGGCCGAAACAGCCCTCCAACTACTGCAGAAGTAGTTGCAGCAGAAGAATGGATAGCTCATTAGCCGAAGACACCAGAAGAGCTAATCCAGAAAGAAGGATTGTTCATCTTGCCTTAGGACAATACCTTCCTCAAAGAGGTTTGCATCCAATCTTTGGAATATGCTTCCTCAGATGAAGCAAAAAGATTTCTGCATCTCACCTTGATAAAGAACATCCAGACATCGCCATGCAAGTTGCAGATCCTTGAGCGATGGGAAAAAGATGCATTCCAAAGCTTCAGTAATGCATACCCGAAGATTTCAGAATGCAAAGAATTATGGTTAGGTGAGGATAAAAATGGAGAAAAATATGTTGATCTGTGTGATGGTCGTCTCACCTGGACATCATATAACCTCATCCTCCAATACTGCAGAGAAAGAGGCAGTATCATCATCTGTGCAGATCTAGTCGACCTTGCATATAATCAGACATGGTCTGGATGGACAAATGTCTTCTTGGATACCTTATGTCCAAGAACAGATTGGGAGAATCGGCGTGCAAATATCATTCTGCACCTTAAAGCCGATCTTGAAGTTGCTCATCAGAACTTTCAGTGGTTTAAGTTTAAACTGATCCACGAAGGTGGAACCTGTCAACCACTTGAGCACAGAATTTATGCCCAGCAAAAATTTATCCGAAGATCTATTGTTGGAGAACACATAGAGTCCAGAGTTACAACCAGAGAGATTCCACTGGACTATAAAGTAGAATCACATTTCAGAGGTGAATTCCTGTGCGAGCCAAATCCTTTGTTTAAAGGCTCCGATATTGAAAGATGTTTCTCTCAGTTCTTATATCCGCCTCCTTCTCCTGTGCCATATGAACACGTGGACGAAGATGTATTGTTTGGTCATCATGCATATGACTCAGACGATTTTGAAGAAGAATTACTGCAAGGACGTGATCCATATGATTGAGCGAAAGCAGCGGTGGGCCCCTCTTAAGGCTGAGTTGGCTAGCATGGTTGCCAACATATCACCCGCCGTGGATCGAAAATAACTCCACAGTGTAATAGTATAGGAAATAAACTGACGTGGGCCAGTTATGCTCCATAGTGTATTTGTGTCTAGAGTCTGTCGGCCATGACAGAAGATTCCGGGTCTATTTTGAACGAATGCTACCTTTCATTCTAGCATAAATATTTTTTTCTAGCATGTCACACATGCTTATGGTAAAAGGAAAGCTAGCAGTCGCTAGCTTTCCAATAGAAAAACCCTAGGCATGGTGATTGGTGGTTGCTAGCTTATACCTTGAACTTGTGCCATGTACTCTATTTTCAAATAAGCACATGGCACAAGATCAAAGAAAGCTAGTGGCTGCTAGCTTTCTTTCTAGCATAAGCATTTACTTATAGGATAATAACACATACTATGCTATAAAGAAAGCTAGCAGTCGCCAGCTTTCCAATAGAAAAATCCTGTCCATGGTGATTGGTGGTTGCTAGCTTATACCTTGAGCTTGTGCCATGTGCTCTATTTTGAAATAAGCACATGACAAAAGATCAAGGAAAGCTAACGACTGCTAGCTTTCTTTCTAGCATAAGCATTTCCTTCTAGCATTTTTGAGAAGGAAAACTTTTATTTTTAATGAGTCTCTACTTGTGCTTGATGCAATAGATTTTTATTTATCTTTAATTATTTAATATGTTTCCATAACACATGACCCTTATTATTTTTGTGTATGTGAATAAAAGACATGTAATAGAATATTGTTTGATAATGCTCATTATTTCATGTATTTTTAAAATAATTTAAACTTATAGTCACAACTATTTATTATTGTTTTTAGAAGCTATGGACTCTGGTGCAATGACAATTCCAAGGAATAATTTGAAGAAAAAACAAATTGCAAGTGACACACAAACGACGTCTCCCCCATGTGCTTATTTCTAAATGGAGAAAGTCAACAACATGAGCAAATTAGGGTTTTGCATTTTGCATTTATAAATTATAAAACATGAAGAACACAAATTAAATAACAATTCTAAAGATAAATTTCACCTTCCAGTTCCCCTCAATGCCAAATTCAAATCACCTTTAGGTTCAAATTTGCATATAGGATCACCTCCATTCCGAATCGAAGTAAGCTTCATCCATGAACTTTGCCAAACATAAACGAACTTGAGAATTTATTTCAGTTTCATCAAATTTCGAACTTCAAGGTTGAAGCCTTGAAGTTCAATGAACCTGTGATTCCTAAATAACCATCTCATGATTTTTAGTCTATTATATTTCGGTTAGGATAAACATGGTCTTAAACTCTTACAAAGTTTATAATATTAAATATTATTTAAATTGTTTGAATCATTTTTTAAAATTTTGATTATCCATGTTAAATGAATTTTTTTTATTACTTATATATTTTTCAATAAAGAATACACATTTAATCCTTCATTAAATGGAACCTCTAATTTTCTCCATTGTCATTGCAAAATTCTCATTTATGATCTTCTCCCACATCCACTCAAAACAAAGTGGTGACGAGTATGTATATGTTTTTATTATATTTAATTCTTAAATATGAATATTTATAAATATTTAAAATAATATTTTAATATACATTTTTAACTATTAAATTTTTTATTATAGTCAATAGAAAAATCATGTCCACGGTGATTGGTGGTTGCTAGCTTATACTTTGAGCTTGTGCCATGTGCTCTATTTTTAAATAAGCACATGGAAAAAGATCAAGGAAAGCTAGTGACTGCTACATTTCCTTCTAGCATAAGCATTTCCTTCTAAAATAAACACACGTGCTTATACTAGAAGGAAAGCTGACAGCCACTAGCTTTCAATTAGGAAAACCCTGTCTGTGGTGATTGATGGTTGCTAGATTATACCTTCAGCTTGTGCCATGTGCTCTATTTTGAAGAAATACTAGCTCTCCTTCTAGCATAAGCATTTCCTTCTAGCATAACACACATGCTTATGTTAGAAGAAAAGCTACCAGTCGCTAGCTTTCCAATAGAAAAACCCTGGGCATGGTGATTGATGGTTGCTAGCTTATACCTTGAGCTTGTTCCATGTACTCTATTTTCAAATAAGCACATGGCACAAGATCAAGGAAAGCTAGCGACTGCTAGTTTTCATGCTAGTTTTCATTCTAGCATAAGAATTTCCTTCTAGGATAATAACACATACTTATGTTAGAATGAAAGTTAGTAGTCGCTAGCTTTACACTAGAAAAATCATGTCCATGGTGATTGGTGGTTGCTAGCTTATACCTTGAGCTTGTGTCATGTGATCTATTTTGAAATAGGCACATGGAAAAATATCAAGGAAAGCTAGCAACTCTAGCATAATCATTTCCTTATAGCATAAACACACATGCTTATGCTAGAAGGAAAGCTAACAGTCACTAGCTTTCCAATAGAAAAACCTTGTAGTTGGTGATTGGTGGTTGTTAGCTTATACCTTGAGCTTGTGCCATGTACTCTATTTTGAACGAATGCTACTTTTCCTTATAGCATAAGTATTTCCTTATACCATAACACACATGTTTATGTTAAAAGGAAAGCTAGCAGTCGCTAGCTTTACATGGTGATTGGTGGTTGCTCGCTTATACCTTGAATTTGTGCCATGTGCTCTATTTTGAATGAATGCTAGCTTCTCTTCTAGCATAAGCATTCCCTTATAGCATAACCCACATGTTTATGTTATAATGAAAGCTAGCAGTTGCCAGCTTTCCAATAGAAAACCGTGGACATGGTGATTAGTGGTTGCTAGTTTATAACTTGAGCTTGTGCCATGTATTCTATTTTCAAATAAGCACATGGTACAAGGTCAAGGAAAGCTAGCGACTGCTAGCTTTCCTTCTAGGATAATAACACATACTTATGCTAGAAGAAAAGCTAGTCGTCGCTAGCTTTCCAATAGAAAAATCATGTCCATTGTGATTAGTGGTTGTTAGCTTATACCTTGAGCTTGTGCTATGTGTTCTATTTTGAAATAAACACATGGCAAAAGATCATGGAAAGCTAGTGACTGCTAGCTTTCCTTCTAGCATAAGCATTTCCTTATAGCATTAACACACATGCTTATGTTAGAAGGAAAGCTAACAGTCGCTAGCTTTCCAATAGAAAAACCACGTCCATGGTGATTGGTGGTTGCTAGCTTATACCTTGAGCTTGTGTCATAAACTCTATTTTGAACGAATGCTACCTTTCATTCTAACATAAACATTTTTTTCTAGCATGTCACACATGCTTATGGTAGAAGGAAAGCTAGCAGTCGCTAGCTAGCTTTCCAATAGAAAAACCCTAGGCATGTTGATTGGTGGTTGCTAGCTTATACCTTGAACTTGTGCCATGTACTCAATTTTCAAATAAGCACATGGCACAAGATCAATGAAAGCCTTGAACTTATGCCATGTACTCTATTTTCAAATAAGCACATGGCACAAGATCAAGGAAAGCTAGCGACTGCTAGCTTTCCTTCTAGCATAAGCATTTACTTATAGGATTATAACACATACCTATGCTAGAAAACTAGCAGTCGCTAGCTTTCTAATAGAAAAATCCTGTCCATGGTGATTGGTGGTTGCTAACTTATACCTTGAGCTTGTGCCATGTGCTCTGTTTTGAATGAATGCTAGCTTTCCTTCTAGCATAACACACATGCTTATGTTAGAAGGAAAGCTAGCAGTCGCTAGCTTTCTAACAGAAAAACCTTGGGCATGGTGATTGGTGGTTGCTAGCTTATACCTTGAGCTTGTGCCATGTACTCTATTTTCAAATAAGCACATGGCACAAAATCAAGAAAAGCTAGCGACTGCTAGCTTTCCTTCTAGCATAAGCATTTCTTTTTAGGATAAGAACACATACTTATGCTAGAAGGAAAGCTAGCAGTCGCTAGCTTTCCAATAGAAAAATCATGTCCATGGTGATTGGTGGTTGCTAGCTTATACCTTGAGCTTGTGCCATGTGCTCTATTTTGAAATAAGCACATGGCAAAATATCAAGGAAAGTTAGTGACTGATAGCTTTCCTTCTAGCATAAGCATTTCATTCTAAAATAAACACACATGCTTATACTAGAAGGAAAGCTAACAGTCGCTAGCTTTCAATTAGAAAAACCCTGTCCATGGTGATTGATGGTTGCTAGCTTATACCTTCAGGTTGTGCCATGTTCTTTGTTTTAAACGAATGCTAGCTCTCATTCTAGCATAAGCATTTTCTTCTAGCATAACACACGTGCTTATGTTAGAAGAAAAGCTGGCAGTCGCTAGCTTTCCAATAGAAAAACCCTGAGCATGACGATTGGTGGTTGCTAGCTTATACCTTGAGCTTGTGCCATATACTCTATTTTCAAATAACCACATGGCACAAGATCAATAAAAGCTAGCGACTGCTAGTTTTCCTTTTAGCATAAGAATTTCCTTGTAGGATAATAACACATACTTATGTTAGAATGAATGCTAACAGTCGCTAGCTTTCCAATAGAAAAATCATGTCCATGGTGATTGGTGGTTGCTAGCTTATACCTTGAGCGTGTTTCATGTGATCTATTTTGAAATAGGCACATGGCAAAATATCAACGAAAGCTAGCAACTCTAGCATAATCATTTCCTTATAGCATAAACACACATGCTTATGCTAGAAGGAAAGCTAACAGTCACTAGCTTTCCAATAGAAAAATCCTGTCCATAGTGATTGGTGGTTGTTAGCTTATACCTTGAGCTTGTGCCATGTGCTCTATTTTGAACGAATGCTAGCTTTACTTATAGCATAATTATTTCCTTATAGCATAACACACGTGTTTATGTTAGAAGGAAAGCTAGCAGTCGCTAGCTTTACATGGTGATTGGTGGTTGCTCGCTTATACCTTGAATTTGTGCCATGTGCTCTATTTTGAATAAATGCTAGCTTTCTTTCTAGCATAAGCATTTCCTTCTAGAATAACCCAGATTCTTATGTTAGAATGAAAGTTAGCAGTCGCTAGCTTTCCAATAGAAAACCCTGGACATGGTAACTGGTGGTTGCTAGTTTATACCTTGAGCTTGTGCCATGTATTCTATTTTCAAATAAGCACATGGTACAAGATCAAGAAAAGCTAGCGACTGCTAGCTTTCCTTCTCACATAAACATTTCCTTCTAGGATAATAACACATACTTATGCTAGAAGGAAAGATAGTCGTCACTAGCTTTCCAATAGAGAAATCATGTCCATTGTGATTGGTGGTTGCTAGCTTATACCTTGAGCTTGTGCCATGTGCTCTATTTAGAAATAAGCACATGGTAAAAGATCAAGGAAAGCTAGCGACTGCTAGCTTTCCTTTTAGCATAAACACACATGCTTATGCTAGAAGGAAAGCTAACAGTCGCCAGCTTTTCAATAGAAAAACCCTGTCCATGGTGATTGGTGGTTGCTAGCTTATACCTTGAGCTTGTGCCATGTACTCTATTTTGAACGAATGCTACCTTTCATTCTAGCATAAACATTTTTTTCTAGCATGTCACACATGCTTATGGTAGAAGGAAAGCTAGCAGTCAATAGAAAAACCCTAGGCATGGTGATTGGTGGTTGCTAGCTTATACCTTGAACTTATGCCATGTACTCTATTTTCAAATAAGCACATGGAACAAGATCAAGGAAAGCTAGAAAGCCTAGCGACTGCTAGCTTTCCCTGTAGCATAAGCATTTACTTATAGGATAATAACACATACCTATGCTAGAAAGAAAGTTAGGAGTCGCTAGCTTTCCATAAAAAAAATCCCGTCCATGGTGATTGGTGGTTGCTAGCTTATACCTTGATCTTGTGCCATGTGATCTATTTTGAAATAAGCACATGGCAAAAGATCAAGGAAAGCTCCCGACTGCTAGTTTTCTTTCTAGCATAAAGATTTCCTTCTAGCATTTTTGAGAAGGAAAACTTTTATTTTTAATGAGTTTCTACTTGTGCTAGATGCAATGGATTTTTATTTATCTTTAAGTATTTAATATGTTTCCATAACACATGACCCTTATTATTCTTGTGCATGTAAATAAAAGACATGTAATAGAATATTGTTTGATAATGCTCATTATTTCATGTATTTATAAAACAATTTAAACTTATAGTTGACTATTTATTATTGTTTTTAGAAGCTATGGACTCTGGTGCAATGACAATTCCAAGTTATAATTTGAAGAAAAAACGAATTGCAAGTGACACACAAACAACGTCTCCCCCATGTGGTATGGTGGTTTTAAATATTATTCTCTCATTTCTAAATGGTTAGACTAGAAGACTATATGGTAATATTTGTGATTTTGATTTCATTTTATTTATAGTAATAATTGCTTATTATTGTTTTTAGAAGCTGTCGTCTCCAAAGCAAGTAAAATGCCACAATCAGCATTCAAAAAACAAAAGCGTCATTCAACTCAGATTATAAATTCAACAATGGGTTCTAATTTTGAAATGATTAAAAAGTTCAAAACATCTGCTGCATATGAGTATGTCGAAGATTGGTATGTTGAGACTGAAAGTCCCATGAATATGTTTCCAGATATGTATCTATTTGGATCCATAGATGGAAATGATATACAAAGGCTAGGGATAATTGTTAGTTGCTATGCTCTCAATAATAGTCAGATTGATTTTCAAATGGAGGTAATTGAAGAAAATGAAGTGAAATTATTTTCTTGCCAAGTTGATTACACAAAATTTAGACCAGATTTGATTGATACTAATACAGAATTTCCAGAGTCAATAAAAAGGTCACAGTTTAAGTTGGACAGTTTTGAGAGCTTCAATGAATCTGGTCTAAAGAGTTGTGATGATCTTGTACAACGTATTACCAACGTTATGAAATATCGCTATGTGAGATGTAAGAAAACATCATCCGTGTTTCTTTATTTGCAACAAAGAGGTAAACTACTTGATAAAATACCAGATGATAAACTCGAGGCTTAATTGCTTGCTTTGAGAAGGGTATATTTAGCTGAGCTAGAACAGAGCATTAAAGAAACTGAGTTCATGCCTGCTACAGAGTTTGTAAAATCCCAAAAAGAAGACTCTCAGATAGAGAAGCTTGTTAACCAATGCGATGAAATCCATGAAAATTTTAAGGACAGTTATTTATTTTCAAGCTCTTTTACCATGAAGGTGGATGTTCGAAGATGTGTAGAAGCACCCAAGTTATATAAATTGAGATCACAGGATGATTTAAATGTTCGAGTATTAATAAAATCATTCCTACAGAAATTTCAAGCATCATTGCCTGATGCTCTTCTGATTCCATTTGACACAAAAGAGTCTGATCCGATTGGAAACCCTGTGAAAATCATGAATGAAATGGATATAAATGCCAAGAACATCAATTTTTGGATAGTTGATGGGCAACATACCATTCAAGCAGCAAAAGAAATATTATCAAATCCTAAATTCAGTCTATCTGGGGAGGCAAAACAGAAGTACAAAGAACGTAATGCTCGATTCTTAGATCCATTAGTTGCTCCCAGTGTGGTGATTCATATTTGCTGCCAGTTAAATTCTCCAAACATAGTGTTCTTCAAAACTCCATTCATTGATTCTGTGCGATCTGCAAGACAATTCCTAATTGCCACAAATAAATTAAAGAAACAAAAATGTGGGAATTCTAAG
>LPNX010743858.1:464156-476476 GCA_001517045.1 Pseudotsuga menziesii | reverse complement strand
TATTTTGGTCAAATATTGTGTTATTATCCCCTTGAATGCTTCTATTCCTCATTTGATGCTTGATTGGACCCTTTATTGTAGATTTGTTTAAGATTGGTTTCGTTTGGTTTCCATTTTTTCATGGATTGGCGAAAGATGTTTTTATTTCATTTCAATTGAATGAATTAATTGTTTTCACTTTTTTTAAACCAATTATGTTGATTGTATAGTTTCTTTGTGAATACTTATCATTTTTCAGAAAAAGAAATGAGCTCTACATAGCTAAGCGAAGAGAAAAATGGTCTATGCACTAGGTTCCTATGCATTCATCATAGGAGACCTAGTGGAACCAGACCAACATTCCTCTATACCATCTCAATCCATCACAGATTTTGTACAAGAAGAACAGAGAACCTATTTGAAACTACAACATTCCTCTATTTTTTACAATTTTCTATTATGTAATGAAATATTCGCCAAAATTTTACAATATCCTTTAACTTAGTGAAATATTCGCCAAGATTTTACAACATTATATAATAAAATGAAAGATTCGCTAAAAAAATTATATATACATATTATATTATCGATAAAATCGCCTTCAAGTTTTCCTATATATCGGGGGGATTCGCCCATTTTTTATACATATAAATTTCAGGGGGGTTCTTAAAATTATCCCTGCTTTGCTGTCAGCTCCCTTGTTACACCCACCAGATTACTCTAAATACTTTATATTGTATCTGGTTGCGTCAGGGTCGACCATTGGGGTATTATTGGTTCAGGAGGATGACAAGCTCCAAGAGCATGTTGTCTATTATCTCAGTCGTGCATTAGCTGGTCCTAAGCTTAGATATTCTCACATTGAGAAGTTAGCATTAGCAGTTGTTTATGTTGTTTAGAGGCTATGTCACTACATTTTACCAAGGACAACTACAGTGGTGGTGAATGTAAATCCTTTTCAATATGTTTTGGCTCGATGCATATAATTGGGGGAAAATTCAACAAATGGATATTCATTCTCCACAAGTTTGACTTGCATTTTTAGTCTTTTAAATACAAAAAGTCCTTAGTTTTTGCAGAACTTATCTCAAAATTTCCTATGGAAGAGAATGTATATTTTGAAGAAGACTCATTCCTAGATAAGTACATCTTTCTGATTTCCACCTCTGATCCTTGGTACGGATATATCCTTATATATCTTCAAACTTTGAATTGTCATGCATATTCCTTGAGGGAAGAGTGACGTAAACTATGTATACATGCAAAAAACTACCTAATCATTGGTGATACTTTGTACCATAGAGGGGTAGATTTTGTTTTGCGTCAGTGCCTCACCCACAAGGAGGTTGAGTGTGTCCTAAATGATTCTCATAGCGGAGTGTGTGGGGGTCATTTATCTAGGTTAGCAATGGCCGAAAATATTTTACGTGTAGGTTATTTATGTCCCACAATATTTAAAGATTGTGTGGAGGTTGTGAAGCACTGTGATCCTTGTATTCTCTACACCAGGAAAATGTGGTCACATCTTGATCCATTGTTTCATGTCATTGCGGTGGGACCCTTCACTAAGTGGGGGGGTGGATTATGTAACATGCAACCTAGTTTCGGCTAGGGGGCACAAATATATCATTGTCGCTATCGATTACTTCACAAAGTGGGTAGAGGCAATGCCTACCTTCAAAGTTGATGGTGAAACGACAACTTACTTTGTGTTTAACCGGATCATTACTCACTTCGGTATTCCAAAGGATATTTTCATTGACAATGGTAGTCACTTTCAGAATAGTATGTTGACCGAACTAACTACTATGCTAGGGTTCAAGCAAGATCACTCATGTTTGTGCCAGAAATTGTTTCTAAGGCCAAAGAAACAAGTCAACACAGACTCAAGATAAAATTCAATAAAACAGATTAGGTTTAGGGTTTCTGCAATGTTTTAGTGGTTGTAATCTTTTGGAAAGACATGGAATGCATTCATGAGAAAAGTAGTAACTAAATCATAAACAGAAAATGATAAAGATGCATAATATATCACACAAGATCCAACAGAAAAAATATGCTGAGGTTCATTCATAAAGGACAAGCATCACCAGCAAATACACATAAACCAGTAATGAATATATCAATTAAGAAACTAAACAAGTTCAATAATGAAGCCAACACAGAAAACTAAAGGGGAAAAATGTCATATATTTCATAATTTCATCATCAAAATCATATAAGAGTCTTGGTAGTTAACTCCTGAACAAGTCTGAAGACAAAAACAGTCTGAAGACCTCCTGTAGCTACCAAAAATCAAAACCCTGCTAATGACTCTCTAACCTCTCTAAATAGTGGTTTTTTTACAAAAAATAGTTAGGTATAAAAAACCCTAACTGTCCTCCATCCACTCGATGAGGTAAGGTAAAAAGTAAAATATTACAAAACATGATTTTTCTAAAAATAGTAATACCTAACTAACATGTTTCTTAGAAAGATAACAAGTAACTGAAATGAACAAGTGACTCATAGCTCTTTTTCTGCCTTAGCTAGCAGCCCAATACCATCTAATACTTGATTTTTCCTCTTAGCTTTCTTCTTCTCCTGCTCCAGGTTAGTTATCCTTTTGGTGAGTTTCTTGTTTTCCTGTTGCAAGTTCTTTACTATGTTTTCCAACTCTGTACAATGTATGTCAGTAATTCTTTTCCCCTTGAGAACCTCTTTGGATAATTTTGACAACTCCTATAAATGATTATGGACATCCTGCAGTTCTTCTATAAGCCCTCTGTTAACCTTCATCAACCCATCATTAACATCTTGCAAGTATTTCATCTGTTGCTTATACTGCTGAATACTTTCTTGCAAGTTTTCTTTATCAAAACTATGGATCTCAGGTATGTTTGCATCCTTTATTAACAAGTCTGTGAAATCAGTAGGAATACTAGGCTCTTTTATAATTCCTACTTCCCTAAGTATAAGCTCATCTTCTTCTTCCCACTCTTGATTTTCAACAGGAGATATTTTAGCTTTCTCTTCCTGCTGCTGTTTTAAGAGTTTATTTTTTATCTCAAGAATTATTGCAGACAATTCAGACTTGGGCTGCCCTAACTCTTTTACAGACTGTGATCCTTTCACCTTTGCAGGCTGAGAAGAAGAAGGTTTAGCAACTGATTTTCCTTTGATTTTAATGTCCATTTTACCAATTTTTGTCTCTTCATTTGAGGAAGTATCAATTAAGACAGTCCCTTGTTTGGAATTCAATTTTGGATTAAGTAACCTCTTCATGTTCCATCTTAGTTTATTTGTTGGCCTAGTTTTAGGCCTCCAATATGGGGTTACAGTATTTTTCTTCTTATTATTAGGTTTAGCTGCTTTGATCTCAGAAATGAAGAATTCTCCACAGGTTTCATGCTTGCCTTCTGCTTTATCAATGGGATGATCTTCTTCCAGTAAATATCCCTCATCATATGAGAGAATGGTGAGTGGATTTCTCTGTTGGGCTTGAAAATCATCTTCAGGCATATCAACCTTTTCTATAACAGCAGCTCTAGGTTCCTTGGAAACTGCTGCTGGTCTCAATTGTTTCCTAGGTTGTAATTCTTCTTCTGAAAATAGTGAATATCTACCTGCAGTACCAACTAAAAACATCTTGGGTTTACTGTCAACCTCCACATGCTCTGCTTCCTTTTCAACTTCAACATCCTCTTTGTCTTCAAGCTTGGCTTTCTGACCTAATTTCTTCATCATTACCTTCCCTTTATCTGCTTTCCTCTTAGGCTGCTGATCTTCCTGTTTTACATGGAAACCTGACCAAAAAAGAAAGAAGTCCCAACTTTTACCTTCATGCTGTAAAACAGTGCTAATAATCAACTTAATTAGCCCATGGTGAAAAATGGACTGAGAAGAATGGTCTATCTGCCCTTTCACCTTGTTGGACATCTTCTGCAAGCTTTTCAAAAAGAAGAATGAAAGGTTCATCTTTGACACCCCCACCATGTGCTGAAGGAATCTAAAGTGGTATTTGTATACATAAGCATACCCGCCCTCGCAAGTAACATAGCTCTGCAGTATCCTGATTGGCTCAACCCACTCCTTTTTGAAATTTTGAATAAGGATGCCTTTATTCCAATCAGGGGTGACATTTGGTAAAAGATATCTTTGTGGATCAAAGTCAAAAGGTAGTTTCTTAAACCATGGTTCACCCTCATTCTTAATCCCTGTGGCTTCTGCAATCAGCTCTACTATCAGCTTGAATTTAAGAGTATCAAAGGTCACCATGTCATTTTTAAAGCCTTGAGCAAACTTACAGGATACTTCTGCATTATATCCATCTATCTTCTTAAAAAAGTCCATCCAACCAGCTTGTTGAAATAATTCAACACATCCAGGGAGATTTTCAATCCACCCTACATCAGTAGGTTCTGCTCTGTTCACTTTACCACTCTTACCCATCTTTTTCTTCAAGGGATGGAAATTATATGGCTTTAGGTTTCAGTTTATGATCTGACAGATGCCTGCTTTATTCAAATCTCTTAAACTTCGCTGACAACTCCCCTTAATCTTATCTGATTGCTCCTTTGTTTTCCTAATACAGATTAGGTTTATCATAAGCATAAGAGGCTTAGGTCATTTGAAATCTTCCAAATTCTTCACTGCAACTGGTGACTGTCATGCAATTTAATTGTTCTATTGGCTGTTCATCTCCAGAATGTAGCATAAACCTGTGTATTGGGTACCATAACCTGCCTGAATCCTGTATAGATAATCTTTGCACAATAAGAGTTTACAAGAAGAATATCGGCTGTCAACCTTCTAGATTAATTGCAGACTGTTCAGAGGTTGAATGAGAGGAATATAAGGCATAAATAATCTCAAACGTATCACTTTCAGCTCTCAACGGTTTGAATATCAAAATGATACAGAAATAATCTCAAACTTATCACTTTCGGCTCTCAACAGTTTGAATATCAAAATAATACTAGGTTTTCATCTGTCTTCAAGCCTTTAACTCCTCGCTCAGTCTGGCCTCTCAGAGCATCTTAGATAGTTATTTGTCTGGCTGAAATTTCATTTTAAAGCATAATTTATCATTTCCTTCGATCAATTTGGATTAAACGAACCCCACCGAAAAAGCCCCAAATTTGCAGTTATACTGGCTTATCGTGGAATACCTGACTATAGATTCTTTAAACTGCTCTCCATGCTATTTGAGTAACGACCTGAAAACTACAGGTGTCTCTCCAGGTCCAATTTAACTCCAGGTGTCAAGATGAAGAAGCCTTAGTTTTCTGGGCGACTATGAAAACCTGCACTATCTCTGCAGCTGTAATCTCCGTGTTTTTAGGCAAGCACCACCATTTTATTAAGTCTTCTATCATGAAACATGCATGCATGTAACAATTCACTTCACATTAGACCAAATTTCGCTGCTACCTGTCAAGCTAAACTGCATTAGGAGTAATAATAACCACGTTTTTCCTCACGACCTGGAAACACTTGGAATCATGATAATTCTGGAGTTCACACGTAGAAAACAACTCACGGCATGGGATTAGTCACTCATCGTTTGAAATCGTGACAAAATTTTGCTAGAAAACCGGGAAAAATGAAGGTCGCGATATTCTTGTAGCGTGCCTTCATTATTTTTTTACCCCAGCACTACAAGAATAATTTTAGTGCTATTTTCTCGTTGTTTTTCAGCTTTTTGTCATTTTGAATGCAGTTTAAAAGCTGTTTGAACTATGAGCTATACTCAAATGCCATTTCTGACCACATTATTCAATAATATGACATTTTAAAACCCTATCAAAATGTAAAAGATCAAAAATAAAACAAAAATATAAAAGCCAAGTTCAAAAATTCACCTAACAACCAAAAATTTCCCTAAAGGAAGCAAATAATCAAACTTAAAACAAAAAAAGTTACTTCGAAATAAATGAAAATCAAACCAAAATTGAAGAAACAAATTATTGATTTAACAACTCATCTTCCTTCTACCCACAAGTGAATGGTCAAGTAGAAGTAGTCAATAAGACCTTGAAAACCATTCTCAAGTGTACCATTAACGCAAGACGGTCAAATTGCCACATCATGCTATATCCTGCACTTTGGGCATACTGGAATAATGTCAAGACTACCAGGGGTTTTTCACCTTTCCAACTCGTTCCTGGGGTGGAAGTTGTCACTCTCATTGAATGCGAAATTCCATCGCTTAAGATAGCCATTCATGTACTCCCTGACACCACAGAATTAGAAGAATGTTTGCTACATTTGCAAAAACTAGATGAATGATGCAGAGATGCGTTGACAAAAAATGAAGCTCATAAGAATAGGGTTAAGAACCAGTATGGTAAATATGTTAAGCCTAGGGTTTTTTCTAAAGGGGAACTTGTCTTGCTCTAGGATCAGGACAAAGAAGCCCCGGGGGTAGGAAAATTCAAGTCCATGTGGCTAGGTCCCTACATTGTGTCAAAGGTCTTGAAAAAAGGGGCATATGAGTTAACTAACTTTGATGGAAATAAGTTTCCTGAGACTGGAAATGGGCTCTACCTAAAGAAGTACTACACCTAGGCATGCTACTTCTTCTTGTATTTTTATTGTATGTATTTTTATGTACAATAGTTAGTTGGTTAGTGTTTCTTATATAATCTGTTGGTTGTTACAAATGTCAACTAAGTGGTTCGTAGGTTTTGCAGATGGTGCTAGCCGCCATACCTGTAACCTGGCTTCAGTCGCATGGGTCATCTATTCCCCCTTAGGATAGATAGTTTCCTCTGGAGACGCTTGCTAGGTCCTACTACTAATAATGTGGCCGAGTACTGAGCTGTTATTGAGTTATTATAGGATGCCATGTCATGTGGCATTACCCATTTAGAGGTCAGGCTTGGCTCTCAACTCATGGTTTACCATCTCAATGGAGACTATCAAGTACAAAAACCAACTTTGTTACGTCATTTTTTGCAGGTTAGGTTACTTGAAATAAATTTCGATTATATTTCATTTAATCACATTCCAAGAGATGAAAATACAATTAGTGATTCTTATGCAAACTACATTCTAGATTGGCATTTAACACATATTTTGTAAAATAAGCATAACAGATACATTTGAGACACACGTAAATAACGAGGAAATATATATATATATATATATATATATGTAAAATTTGTCCATAGATAGATCAATTCTTAATCCAAAGATCCTATCACAACTATATAAATATACAAAAAATAGGATCGTAATCCATAAATATGCCTATATATCTAGGCCTTCTCCTCATCCTCTGTTATAGCAGATTTCACCACACTAGGTGAATCACACATTGTATGGCCTTCCCCTGTCCCGCTGCAGACGCATTAGCCCCTATGGACCACTTTTTGTCTTTTGATGTGTCCTTGATCATCCCTAAAACATAAGAAAAGTGATATACGCGGCTTTTTCCCCGATAACCGCGTACATACGCGAGTTTGACCCTTATATCTGCATACATCGGAATGTGTGCATAATCCAAATCTTTTTGGAGTTTTCGTTGACTTGGATCCGACTCATATGACTCCTGGCCTTCAATATGCCTTGAGATCGCATGGATTCGACCTTTCAATAACCCTTTGAAAAGCTATATAAGGAACCCCTTGAGACATTGAAAGCATAAGAGAGAATTGAGAGTAACGAAACTATAGTCCATTGTTGCTAGAAATTATGCTTGAGTCTGCATCCCTTTGTCCCTTGGAGCACTGTTGTGTTCTTCCCAAGCTTTCCTTTTGCTAGTGAGCTTGCTATCTGAGTGATGGAGGATTGAGGTGGTGGAGGCCCAAGTGGGGGATTCAGTTTCTCCAGTTCGTAGATGTGCCATCAGAGGTTGTCACTTGTAATCTCTTATTCATATTAATAGAAATATCTTTTCCTGTCCAGTAATGTGTATTTGAATGAATATTGTATCCATTGGAATATGTCAAATGCTTTTACATTATTGATTATATATGCTAGAATAGATCTAACACCATGATATATAGTATGCGTGTATTGTTTACTTGTTGTTGAGGAGGTATTCTATCAATTCAAGCTAAAGATTGAAAAGCTCAACGGGGATCTACTTCAACCGTCTGGAATAAGGTACAAGGTTCGATCCTATTAGAATATAATCCATAGGGATTATATATTGTAAATAAATAAATAAAGAATAGGAAGCTGAATAGTTACGTAGGAATATGGATAGGACGGTCGGAATCTCAACCACCGCCTGAAATGTATAAATATATGCATTGGAATTGGAATAATATCGAATTGGGAGTTATACCTAACAAGTGGTATCAAAGCTTGGATATTTTCCATAACTCCTACCTGCTACATTTCAGTCCTGGCATTCTGCTTGCCAGTCCATTTCCAGACTGCTCCATCAGTCTGCCAGTTGCATGCAGTGTATGCGTTTCCCTTCAGGTTGATGAGGTTTTGTACTGTTAAGTTTCCTGAACGTTTGAATTAGGTTATACCTAACCCTAATTTGCAGCACCCTAACGCTGGAGACATCCATTATTCTGCATCCTGTGTATAGCCTCATCCACCTCCGTTACTAGCATTGGTAGCGTCTCCATCTCAACCATCAAAGTTCCCTGGTCTGTTCCATTTCCTTTGACAGCGCTTTGATGCACCTTATCGACTACATATTACTACGTTGACTATATCTCCACCTCGTGGAGAACCTGCTCGTGGAGAAACTGCTCATAGAGAGCCTGCATCGTGGAAGATTGTTGAAGCATTGGAGCTGACTACCTCTCCTCCATTAATTACAACGCTGAGCGTGAGTATACTGCTGCATGAAGACACTGCTGATATACTGCTGATATTCTTCTCCTTTAGAGTGTGAAGAGACTGATGAGTAAGAGCCTACGTGAAAGCTATGCGTTGAATACTGAATGAAGAGAGCCTGTGTGAAATGAAGAGAGCCTTCGTGAAAGCTGTGCGTTGAAGACTGAATGAAGAGAGCCTGCGTGGATACTGCCTGCGATTTTGAACTGCGCGTGGATTTGGTCGTTGTTCTCTGCGCCGTCATTCAGTTTTTGACCGCTTCTATAAGGTTTCATCTTCTTCAATGGCAATGACAATGAAGATCTCCATATATGCAGTAGCAGCTATGTACGCTGTAGACTGATATATTGGGTGCGCTAACATTGTCTACGTTGAGCATATGCTGTGTGTTGGAGTTGAAGGCCGAGACCCTCGCGTTGAACCTGTGGAGCTGCTATATAATGTTGTTTGAAGACTGCTATTTGGATGGTGTCTGAAGACTGATTTCCCGTCAATGCAATTTTGTCATTTTCAGGTCTGGAAAACTGCCTGACTGAAGGCATTGTGAAGACTGAATGCACAAAGGTAATTTGTTATATTGCTTGGTGAAAATGCAAAAACCCTATTTTTGACGTAATTCCTTGCATGGAGTGACTGCGACCTCTGGCGCTAAATGTATGAAGAGACATGACCTTCTGTTGAAGTGTATATGCTGTATATTGGAGCTTCCCCTCTCTGACTGAGTGGAGGATCAGCTGTGAATTTGAAGGGTCAAATTGCTGCAAAAACGCTGGTGTTCCTATAATTATTTTTTGTAATTATTATGCCAGTTTTACAATATTATTGCAATCATCCACCTTCTCCACTTCCATTGTAGAAGTTGATGAGGCACATGCAACGCAGTTAGGGTTGGAAAACTGAGCATGAGCCTGAAGCTGAGTCTGCCTACACCTCTCTCATAGGATATATTGTGACCTGATATATATATGTTGACTAATATATGCTGACTGATATATTGTGACTGATATATGTATGTTGCGTTGAAAAATAATGTATGCTGATTAGTGCACTAGTGGAAGTGTTGTGTGTAAAGAGTGCCATCTCTTGTGATCCATGTAGAGCAAAATCCTTGTGTTTCACACCATTACCAATTGCATAAAGACCCTGAAGGCTGCGAATTGGTACTGAATTTCTTCTCCCTTAATTGCTGCGAATTGAAGTTGCGATACTGTCATTGTATCACTTTAAAACCTGAAGTTGAGATTGTAAATCACCTTGGCAGAGACTATAGACCTACAAGGTTATTATTTTTTTCTATTTCTCTTTGTCATATCAAGTTCATTATTATAAATTACACTAACAGTTGTAAAGATGCAATCTATAGCATCTAGAGTTGGTGCCACTCTCCCTGGAAAAGATCATCCCAAAGGAGAAAGCAGCAAGAGAGGCAGAAGAAGAAGAAACTTCAGAGGCAGAGGGGGTAGAAACAAAAGATCAGATTTGCAGTGCAAGCATTGTGAAAAGACTGGGCACACATCAGATCAGTGTTGGGCTTCATGGGACTCCATCAAAGACAAGCACAACCAGAAGAAAGATGACCAAGATGCTAGTAAATCTTCTGATTCTTGTATTGTTGCACATTGTAATCTTGGAATTAATGAAATGAATTCACTTTCATCTTACAAAGATTGTTGGCTGCTTGATACTAGTGCAACATCACACATGACATTTAGAAAAGATTGTTTTGAAGAACTTAATGAAACAATAGATGGCATAGTTTACTTTGCAGATAAGTCAAGTCTTAAATCAAAGGGAATGGGCACCATTCTACTGAAGATGCCTGGATTCCCTGATTTCTTGTTGAAGAATGTTCTCTATCTTCTAGAGTTGTAGAGAATCCTGCTGTCCTTGGTGGAGATATGACAGCAAGGCCATTCCATCCACATGTCTGATGGAATTGTAGAAATAAGAAAGTCCTCTGACAACCGAGTCATTATGACTGGATATGAAGATGGGAAGCTGCTGAAGCTAAAGGGTTCATCTGCAAGAGTTCAGAACTATGCCTACCTCTCTCAGCATGGAGAAGGTAATTTGTCATCTAGTTCATTGTGGCATGCAAGATTTGGTCATCTAAATTATAACAGTCTTCGTTTGTTGAGAAAGAATGGTGTATTTGGTTTGCCCACCATTCCCAAAGAAAAGAACAAATGTGATGCATGTATATTAGGGAAACATAGTAAGCTGCCATTCCATGAATCTAATTTCAGAGAAAGTAGGAAATTAGAAGTAGTACATTCTGATTTATGTGGCCCAATGCCAACTCCTTCAGCAAATGGGAATAAGTATTTTATGACATTTGTTGATGACTACTCAAGAATGTGATGGATTTACTATTTAAAGACAAAATCAGAAGCATTTCAAACATTCAAAGACTTTCATGCATTGATAGAAAAACAATCACAATCAAAAATTGGTACACTTCATACTGATAATGGGAAAGAATACACTTCAAATTCTTTTGAAGATTATCTTTGCCAACATGGAATTGCACATCAGACTACCGTTCCCTACAATCCTCAACAAAAAGGTGTAGCAGAAAGAATGAATAGAACCATATTAATATGGTTCGCTCAATGATGTTTTTCAAGAATGTAAAACTAATGTTTTGGGGTGATGCAGTAAAATGTGCAGCATATTTGAGAAACAGAAGTCCCTCAAATGTGCTTGATAACAAGAATCCACATGAAATGTGGTTTGGCCATCTCCCTTCAATCAGGCATCTCAGAGTTTTTGGTTCCACCTGTTATGCCTTGATTCCAAAGGAGCAAAGAAACAAGCTTGGTGCTTGAAGCAGAAAATGCATTTTTCTGGGGTACGAAGAATACTCCAAGGAATACCGTCTATATGATGAGGTAAACAAGAAATTTGTTATTTCCAGAGATGTCACTTTTCTTGAAACTAATAAAAATGACTAGTCCATTGAGAGACAACTTGATCATTTGGAAAGTTATCCTCATCCAAAGACATATTCTGAAAATGAATATGAAATTCCAAACCTTGAAGGGGGGATTTCAATTTTGGATCAACCTTTGGAATTTCCATATGAAGCACCAACTCCCCTGCATGAAGAAGTTCCTGCTACTTCACCTGATCAAGAGGTTCAACTGGATGATGTGATTAAGAGAATTGAAAGACTCTCAATCAATGATGAAGCACCACCAGCTGATCAACCAGGACCATCACAGAAGATTCCTAAATGGGACACAAAGACACTTGAAAGTGTCCATCCAGATGAAGTTGGAAAGACGAGAACGAGAAGTTCAAAAAGACATGAAGATGGAGGAGGAGCAGATAATTCAAGTGATGACATGGATGTATCATTTGATTGTGAATTTAATTTATCTGCTAACTTTGAACCAAATTCCTTTGAAGAAGCTTCTACTCGAGTTGAGTGGAAAGAAGCTATGCAGAATGAGTATGATGCACTCATAAAGAATGGAACTTGGAAGCTGGTTGACCCTCCAGTTGGAACCAAACCAATTGGCTACAAGTGGCTATACAAGAACAAATACAATTTA
>LPNX010743858.1:381061-463952 GCA_001517045.1 Pseudotsuga menziesii | reverse complement strand
CCACTATTACTTAGGAATTGAAGTCACTCAACATCCTAAGTACATATTCCTATCTCAGAAAAATATGTTGGAGAACTACTAAACAAATTTTGCATGACAGAATGAAACCCTATATCTACTCCAATGGAACAGAAAATGAAGCTCACATCAAGCGAAGGAAAAAGAATTTGAGGATGCGACCAAGTATCGACAACTTGTAGGAAGCCTTATCTATCTTACAACAACTAGACCAGATATTTCTTATGTTGTTGGCATACTTTCAAGTTTCATGCATAAACCTTGTGAAGGACACTAGTCAGCTGCAAAAAGAGTTCTAAGATACTTGAAGGGGACTCAAGACGTTGGACTCAAGTACTCTAAAGTGGATGACTTCAAACTTATTGGGTACTCAGACTCAGATTTTGATGGCGATAAGGAGATAGGAGTATCAACTTATGTATACATTATGAGTCTTGTATCAGTAGCTGTCTCATGGAGATCACGCAAACAGTCAGTTCCAGCAGATTCAACAACAGAAGAAGAATATGTGGCTATAGCTGAAGCAACGAAAGAAATAGTATGGCTCAGGAAGATACTTGAATATTTGCAAGAAAAACAAGAGGACTCGACAACATTGTTGATCGACAATACTTCTACAATCAAGCTGGCTAAGAATCCTAGATTCCATGATCAAACCAAACACATCAACACAAAGTATCATTTGATTCGACATCATGTAGAGGCCAAGACAGTCCATCTTCGACATTGTTCCACAAATGATCAAATTGCAGACATATTCACCAAAGTGCTTGGACAAGAAAAGTTTGAAAGATTCAGAAACATGCTCGGACTTACGAACACCCCTTCGGATTAAGAGGGGGATTGTTAGAATATAATCCATAGGGATTATATATTGTAAATAAATAAATAAAGAATAGGAAGCTGAACAGTTACGTAGGAATATGGATAGGCCGGTCGGAATCTCAACCACGGCCTAAAATGTATAAATATATGCATTGGCATTGGAATAATATTGAATCGGGAGTTATACCTAATAGATCCTTTAGTGTTAGACATCTTATTTCTATTGTATATTGGGAAATATTGATTTCTGGAGTCTAACTATCTGTTGTGGTACCCCAAGCCATAGGAATTTCTCTCCGTAACAGAATTGGCGACTCCGCTGGGGAGTTCCTAGTAGTTGTCCTTTGGGGGCAAGAATGGGCTTGATATTCTTGATTTGCTCTCTGTTTCTCCTTGTTTCTATGTCGCATTTTATATTATGTTTGTCCATTGACACTCCCCTTTATTGGTTTGGCCTTGACCTGCTTTTTACCACTGCCTTCTCTGTATACGTGGTTTTTTGGACAACAGTCGCATACATACGTGGATGTTTGGCCAAAAGTCACGTACATACACAGCTGTTCTTTATACAGTCGCGTACATCCTCCCTTTTGGTGAGTCTGATGTTGTGGGAAGTTTTTGGGTGGGTTGTGAGTGTGGTTGGGTCTTCCTTGGGTCTGATGTTGTCTGTTGGATGCTTCTTTTGTGACCAGAGACCGCTCTTCCATTGACTTTTCTTTGAAAGTAGTTTTAGTCATTTTTCCTTTTTGTTTTGCCATTAGTGCATTACTCTTTTTGTCTTGGTTTCTTGCTGGGATTGTATTTTATACTTGCTGCAGAGACTGAGAGTTTTAGATGACTTTTATTGCATTTTTCATTCTTTTATATTGAAAAATACAAAGTAGTTGCACTCTTAGTTGCATCTTAGATATGGATTTGAGGAGGTACTTGCATTGGATTGCTTGGATGAGAGTTTTGTTTAGGCTTTCA
Source organism: Pseudotsuga menziesii (assembly GCA_001517045.1). Classification (NCBI taxonomy): domain Eukaryota; kingdom Viridiplantae; phylum Streptophyta; class Pinopsida; order Pinales; family Pinaceae; genus Pseudotsuga; species Pseudotsuga menziesii. The sequence continues at coordinate 462,140 of LPNX010743858.1, read as the reverse complement.
TATAGGAAGGGCTGCATTGGAATTCGGAAAGGAATATATATTTATGCATCTCATGTAGTGGAATACCCTATTTTTCATTTGACAAAGATTGCACTTAGCATTGTTTGTTATGGTGTGCACTTTTATTTCACTGCTGAGTCTTCATGTCACTAGTTGCATGGCCATTTCCCTTTGAGTAATTACATCCAACTAAAATCAATGCTAATTAAAATGAATTACACTCTTTTCTTTTCTAGGGTGCACCAACAAGCTTAGGTTTTAGGATCTTGGAATAGTTCATTGTAAGTCAATTCTCCAAGATCACTAAACAACAATATCTAGGTGTCTGTCCAGGGAGTGTGTGAAATCCTTGGTATAACCATCGTTCTCAGGATCCTCCTCTCAAAAGGGATTTAAGCACAAGGCAGTGTGAGCGGTTATTGATTGGGATGACCCCTAGTCATAACTGAGTAGCACCGTCGATATTGCCAGGATTGTATTCATATTTGAGGGGCTCTTTCGAGAGTTTTGGGCTTTGCTACCCTGCCCATATGGTCAATCCCTCCTGCGACTGTCCGCCTGAGCTTTCATTATATTGAGGTGACCTTAGTGACCTTACCTAGGATATCGAGGGGGTACTTGTAGAGGTTATTCTACAGGTGTCCCGGCCAGGTAGACGTCGGAAAGCACAGTCGCTTTATGCGTTGAAGCTGAGGGCAACTATAATTGGTTACATACCTCCGCTTGTAGTGTATAGGGGTTCTCAAGCCTCTCCTAGGTGAGACATACCTTCTGCATTCGGGAGCTCACATATCCTCCCCTTGGTTTTCTTGTATTGTGGCTGTAGATTTTCTTAGGAGTGTGCTCTTTGTGTGCTAGTTGGCCTTTGGGATCGTGGTTACTTGAGTATATTTATGCTCTCTTGAGTTCGGGTCCTTTTATTTTTGGCATGCCTGGTATCCTATCACCCGTCCTTGGTCCTAATACGGACCTTGGTGTTAGACTTGGGGGCATCACAACCCCTTACCCTGCTCATATATTTGAATTGGTCACATTCTTTCCTTTACTCCATTTGTGGAGGATTTTTTCCTTTTGCTCAGTCTTTCGATCTTAACCTTAGGTACGAACCCATTCCATGGTATCACGGAACCTTCATGCTGCTGTTAGAAATGGTACTATGTGAATGGTAGAGCTTTCCTATAAATGGGTTCCCTAGTTAGCTCCCCTTTGCATTTGGTACCCATGCTGTGAGTCCTCTCTTAGGTCCGGGAGTCCATTGTATAGCACTGCCATGACATTTCGCAAGAGCCTCATACTCCTCTTGATCTTATGCTGGCATGTTCCCTCCGGACTCCCCTTATGTCAAGTTGTGAATGCATTATCATGAGCTTTGCCTGCCTTATTGAGCTTTATGCCGGCTCCCCTGACATTGTGTTTCAGCCATATAGCCCGAGCTTGTCTCATGTCTAGCCATGCAGAGCCATTTTTATATCCTTCGCAGCTTGATTCCCTTTTTACCGGGTGGGGATTTTCCCCCGAGTGTTGATATCCTACACATGTATCCTTGCATTGAGCATAGGTATGTTCCACTGCTTGGAACAAGTTTTTTTTCCCTTATGACACTCGTCTCCTCCTAGTTTGTAACTATAAATCTAGTTTATTGTTTTTTCAAGCTTTTCAAATAACTGAAAAAGTCAAAAAAAATCAAAAAACCAAAAATCCGAACAAGGAAAGATGTTATCTTTTGGCAGCTGTCGAGTCGTGTCGCCTTCGAACAGAGCACTGTATATCACATCCATTGGTTGGGTTATAGTTTGAATTAGGAGCTGTACTCGTTATCTGAGTTTATCTCCATGGACTGGTTATGCTTCCAGTCCCTATGGAGCCTCTATTGATGCCTCCTACGTCATAGAGATATCCCAGTTTGTATATCGAGTCTATGCTACCTTCATTCAGTCACCATATGCCATTATGATCTTGTTCGAAGGAATTTGAAACTTGTGTCGGCCATTCCTCAGTTATCTTGACTTTGCATGTCGGCCATTCCCGGTACAGTTACTGGTTCATGCACTTTATGATCGAGTCCTTCCACATTAGACAGCTTTGCTGAGTACCTCATGTTGGATGATGGGGGATGCCTTAATGCCCTCCTTCCAGCGGATTTCATCCCATTGACTTCAGATCATTTATTTTGGGATTGGAGTCTAGAGTCATTTATGAGTGCCTTGAGACTTGTAGTCATCAGTGGTAGGTTCTCTCGCCATCGACAGTTTTGGGAATACATCAATGTCCCCTGATCGATGGATTCTCTCAAGTGTTCGACCTCAACACATTTATTCACACTTTTTAGTTTGCACTCTAGTACCTTGATTCCCATTTTCATTATCGGTGGGTGATCTTGTGTCTGTTAACGGTATACATCAATGACCGGTAATCAGATGATGGACTACTATGTTCGACCTCGACACCTCTATTCGCATAGTAGGACATGTACTCGTAGCGGTGTGTGTAGAAGACCTTCCAGATTGATGGCATCCATTATATGCTACCTCCTTGATCGTGCCAGTGTTCATGAGATTTCAGCTCTCGTGACTTGATTCCAGTGTATGTCAGACATTTCCAGCCACTATGGAGATCTTGATATATTGTATATCTTCAGCCTTTGTGGAGATCATGGTCCTTTGTATATCTTCATCATGGAGATTCTGATCTATGTATATTGTACGTGGCGATGACCACGTCTATGTTATCATGTTTCATGCCTATTCATGTCCATTGTACTCTTATGTATCAGGGACTGCTATATGTATTTGCAGTTATATGCAGAGTTGTATTATTGTACTATGTTGATTGGGTGGCTGGCCTTCCATTTGGGTACCTTCATCACTCCACTTCTGGGATGGACTTATAATGTATTTCGGCCATCGTATAACCCCTTTGATCTCATACATTAGGGGGCATGTGTTATAGCATATTTCACCACACTAGGTGAATCACACATTGTATGGCCTTCCCCTGTCCCGCTGTAGACTCATTAGCCCCTATGGACCACTTTTTGTCTTTTGATGAGTCCTTGATCATCCCTAAAACATAAGAAAAGGGATATACACGGATTTTTCCCTGATAACTGCGTACATACGCGAGTTTGACCCTTATATCTATGTACATCAGGATGTGTGCATAATCCAAATCTTTTTGGAGTTTTCCTTGACTTGGATCCGAGTCATATGACTCCTGGCCTTCCATATGCCTTGAGATCGCATGGATTCGAACTTTCAATATCCCTTTGAAAAGCTATATAAGGAACCCCTTGAGACACTGAAAGCATAAGAGAGAATTGAGAGTAACAAAACTATAGTCCATTGTTGCTAGAACTTATGCTTGAGTCTGCATCCCTTTGTCCCTTGGAGCACTGTTGTGTTCTTCCCAAGCTTGCCTTTTGCTAGTGAGCTTGCTATCTGACTGATGGAGGATTGAGGTGGTGGAGGTCCAAGTGGGGGATTCCGTTTCTCCGGTTCGCAGACGTGCCATCATAGGTTTTCACGTGTAATCTCTGATTCATATTAATAGAAATATCTTTTACTGACCAGTAATGTGTATTTGAATGAATATTGTATCCATTGGAATATGTCAAATGCTTTTACATTATTGATTATATATGCTAGAATAGATATAAAACCATGATATATAGTATGCTTGTATTGTTTACTTGTTGTTGAGGAGATATTCTATCAATTCAAGCTAAAGATTGAAAAGCTCAATAGGGATCTACTTCAACCGTCCGAAATAAGGTACAAGGTTCGATCCTTTAATGTTAGACATCTTATTTCTATTGCATATTGGGAAAGATTTATTTTGGAGTCTAGCTGTCTGTTGTGGTACCCAAAGCCATAGGAATTTCTCTCCGTAACAGCCTCCTCGGCTACAGCTGCTTCCTGGGCCTCTCTGTAATGTAAAATGACCTTGACTACTGTCCTCAGTAGGTGTATCCAGGTAGGTGGAATCCCTAAGAAAAACTCCTACATCACAATGGGAATCCTCTCTATGTGTATGATAGGGACTACTTGGTTCATCCTGGCTAGCTTCCCCTCGAGAACTCTAAAAATACCTTGGTCCCCTCCCTGTATAGGACGTACAAAATTCCTAGGGTTCCCATTGGGGCGTACATGTCCAACATCTGCAATTTAAAAACTTTAAACGAATTAAAACTCTTTATACATATGTATATAAATTTATGATAAAATTCATAAAAATAAAATAACAAAAAAAATAAAAATACCTAACTCTCCCCATGCTTCCCCTAGCAGGAGGACTAGCTCATTATCTCCTTGGAAGTCCAGTTCATTGTATGGAAGTTGCTCGAGAGTTGGTACTTGCCACTCCCACCATAGATAAAAGTCATCATTATAGACACTCTGAACAGATCCTCCACCACCTTGACGAAGGAATACCTATCCCCATCTTGTCAGTATAGAATGGCGAGGGGAAGATGGTGGTAGTGCCACTGCAGGGATAATAGCAGGAACTCTCTCAAAGAAGAATGCTACTAATATGCTTGAGTATCCAAATTTATTTCTTCACCCTCTCTTGTAATCATAAATTTGCTTCCTCATAATCGAGATCATCCCCGATCACCAGTCAAAAACTACCCCCTGCATACACTCCACTTCAATCCTCATATGAGTCCAAGTAGCTAGATGCAATGAAGAAGATTCAGCAATTCTCACCATAGTACTTACCACTACCTGTAATGGAAATATGGTGATGTGAACAATAGGAATGCATGATCCCTTCTTCTACATGCCTAGTGGGCAGTAAGTGTCAGCATAGTCCTGGACACTCATAGGGTCACCACCCATACCTGTACCCTCAAGGTTCATGAGAATACCTCTGTGAGACAACCCTGTAATAAAGTACATGTCTTCTAATATTACCTCCAAGATCTCCCCTTGAATATCAAAGACACCAAGGTCCTGATCCCAGTAACTGATCAGATGTTTTAGTAAACGGACATTGGCCCTCATGCTAGAAGTATAGAAGAACTTTAGTAAAACACGTTGTCGTAAAGAATGCAATGTTGGGGCATCTCGTAGAGCTTCTCAATCCATGTCTTCATGCTCTCTTTCCCTTGATTGTAGCACCATCTTGTAATTTTCCATTGACCATTATTGACCATTAGAACCCATTGATTTCTTTCAATTTTGGCCATGTTGAAAGCTTTGTTAGGTCATGCAGTACACACGACTATGCTTTAAGCATGTCGCATGTCACATGCGGGTTTCTTTCGAGCAAGTCACATATGAAACGAGTGTATGCAACTGTCATAGTGGTATACCCATGTGTACTACGTAACCCTTTTAGGTTCGGCACAAAACCACAAATTTTTCATAAAAATGAAAATTGGAATGGATAGAAAGAAGGAGAAGGGAGAGTAGATTAACTTGCAACTGACATAAGTCGATTTGGTCCACTGGTTTATCCTCGATGAATAGCTGAAGCTCGAGCTAAAAACTTGCCACATTGGGTAAACTATAAAATGGTATTTTTTATTTTTGTTTTTGAACTATATATATGAAAAGTTCAATTTTTTGGAGCTATAGTCTATAGTTTAAAAATTACTTTTAGAAATGAACTAATACCATGACTTTTTCTTAAGTGCAATAGGTTTGATATCTTTAAGAAGTTTTTATCCACTCATATAGGGTAGGATTTGGTCCTGCAAATGTACTTTTGCATCTATACCTTATCCTTTTTTAACCCTAGGATTACCTCTTTGACCACAGACTATGTTGTTAAACCATTTTTACCCCGTCTGCATCATCGTTCCTCCATGGATAGGGCCTCCTTTTCATGGGTAACCTAGTTTAGAACACTTTACTGTCTTTTGATACCCATGCCGCAATTGTGGTAGGCTTGCAAGAGCCTTCTCAGTAGTTTTTCATGACAAAATGAGCCTTCATTTTGCATCTTTTATGAGCTATCCATGTTTATAAAGCTCCCCACCCTTATGGAGTTTCTTTAGTCCCACATATGACTCCTCAAAATATACTTTACTACCGAGTAAAATTGTTCATCCAGACTCATTAAGAATAAGTGAATGGGAATCCACATTGGTGGTAGTTTATCGCTTTTTCAGACCATTTGGAATACTTACGAAAATGGAGCACTCTCTTTTCTTCAGAATTGAGAAGAGTATTCTTAGGAATAGGTTTATCACTTTTTTGGACCTGAGGGACTAAACTTACGAAAAAGGAACACCTGATATGAGCTTAGTTTTCTCTTTTTTGTGCTCCGTACCTAAACATGAAAAATATTCTAAGTGTACTTTATTTCTTTCTCATGCTTACTAAAACCTAAATAACAAAGCATCGATTTTATTGTTGTAAGCCCCATTTCTTGTAATCAAATGGATCTTTCTGAGTGATCTTTCCTTCCTTCACACTCATTAAACTCAGGCTATTTGCCGCTCTTGAAGGTGCATCAGTCTGGTGATAGTTTACCCCTTTTTGGACCTTGCCGACTAAGTACAAAAAAGGTATACCTTATTCCTTCATTAGCTAAGAGAGTTCTTCTGTGGATTGTTTTATACTTTTCTCACCTCAGGAGACTAAATTGTACGAAAAAGCACCCCCTACAGTCTTCTTTGGATCTTTCAAACTCTCAAAATATGAAAACACCAACAAGCATGTACTAGTTCAGGCTCGTAAAATCCATGAATCAGTAACCTTATCAAGCATGATTCTCTCCCCTCTTCAAGGTTGTCAAAAATGAAGAGAGACCTGAGTTTACTTTCCTGGACTCATTAAAATTTAACATGAAAGATAAGGAAGAATTACTCTCTTGGGTTATATACAGTGGCAGCATATCCTCCTTGAACATCACACTCTCTGAAATTTATGATACCCATGTCTCAATTTACACTTTCAGCTCAGTTATTACTTCGATTTTTTACTCCTCCACTTGTCCATTATACGCGGGGAATCTTATCATGTCTCCTACATGTTAGATAAGTCTAGTTTTTCTATCTACAAGTGAAAAGCTACTTTGGTTCATCTTTATGTCATGCTCATTGTTCAAGGATTTGTCCCTTCATCTTCTTATTATCCTTATTCCCATCATTATCCTATTTTAGTATTACTTGTGTCTACCTTCCCTTATCTAGTTCCTAGTCATTCTTGTGATCTATTGGAGGATTCATTTCATTCCTCATTACAATACGGTTTCTCATCAGCACTTCCTGAAGATGAAGACCTAGATTTTTTACAATGGTACCTTAGGATTCACTACCATTATTGGTGAACTCCTTTGCTTCATTTTTTAGTTTCACTCATTCTCTCACATCATGTTGAGTTCCTTCCATTTTTGACTTCAACACATATATTCACATGGTAGGGATTGTACTAGTTCCTTTGGATTTCGATGAATACTTTGGGTTCACTTTTATAACCTAATTTGCAAAAGATTGTGTTATGATCAGCTACACAGCTTCCAAATTTTAAATACTCATCATTGTATATTGTGGCTTCGATCCACCTTTGTAATATACATGGTCTTGTTACCCATATCATATGATGTAATAAAATATTGTAAAGGAGCTAGTGTGCCATTATATTGAACATGTCATCCTCAGATATGATTTTGTATATGACTTTGATATGTATATGTTTCAGGTACCTCCTCTGCCACCTTGGTCACTTGAGTTCTCCTAGATTAAAGACTGTAATGTATTTCAGCCATTGCTTCCCTCTGACCTCACACATTAGGGGGCATCTATTATCATGTAAAATGGAACTTATCCATCCGAGTACTGACATCCAATATGTCGAAACACAAAAGGACAAACTGGATTGAAGTAGCCAAAACACTATAGATGGGCATGACTGTTGATACATCATCACCTGACCAGCTGAGTATATTGTTTTTTGGACATTAGGGTTGAACATGAAACTATTTGGATGGAAACCAACGTGTCACACGTGACTATGTGTACTAGAACTCGCTTATACATTGCACACATGGGTTTCCTTAAATCAAGCTGCGTATCATACATAACTTGCTTATATCAATAGTCATGTGTACCTTAATTCGAAGTTCAAAAATATAAAACATGATTAGTCAAGGACAGTTGATCCCTTAATCATAGCTATCTCAACTTCCTCAACCATATCAACCTTCAAAACCTCTCTCTTTCCTCATGTATAAATAGAGGGTGTGGGTTGGGGCTAATCAATCATTCTTAGATATGAAAAGTTATGCTGCCAGTATGCCTTAATAAATCTTGGAGCAACAGAACTCAATATCCTTGGTTTGCAAAGGAGCACGTGTTTCAGACATTGGGTAATAATCTCACCATCCTTGTTTATTAATAAAGAAAGTTCTTCTTCTGATATTGTGCACTCTTGTATATGTTGATTTCTAAACTATATTATAGTTACATTATGAATATGTTATTTCATTAACCATTGATATATATATAATATATTTGCAGGAAGAAATTGTTCTTTGCAGGTGATTGGAGATACCCTAGAAGCTGTGGAAGCAACTGGAAGAGGATAGGAAAATCTAGGATCAACCATCATTAATCAGGTTTGTTTAGTTTTCTTCCTATTCCTATTTCAATTTCTACATAGCTGTTTGCCTGCAAGTTTAGTCTAGTAAGTTGATAACCCTAGAGACCCTCGGTTATAAGGTTGTGTTTTCCTGAACAACAGATGGAACATATTCTTCCTTCACCTAGATATGGGGTAACTGATTACAACCAGATACGGTTGTAACAATGGAGCTAAGGTGCATCACTTATATGTGTGTCAATTATCTTTATGTGTTAGTTTGTGGGTGGGTTAGGTGCATCATGTATGTGCATCATCTCCTATGTGCATAGTTTGTGTGTGGTTTAAGTGCATCATATATGTTTATGTGTGTTAATATTGTAGAGAGGTTATATGTATGTGTTAAATCATATATGTGTATATGTGTTGGTTATGTGCATGCATGACTTGTTATGGATGAAGAATGCATTGATCTATGGAACAAACCTAAATACTAAAATAGAGGAATTCGTGGGTTGGTAGCTATCTGTTAGATTTTTAACATTAAGATAGCATTATATTAGGATCTTTAACTAAGAGAATAACAAGCACACCAATCAAACACAAGAGACAATGAACATAGTGTTTTTCCTCGAGGAAACCATAAATGGAGAAAACCTTGCAACTTCGTTAGAGATAGAATTAGCACCAAAAGTAAGACCCCAAAATAGTAAGATGATCTCCTGACAGCAGTAGCCTCTTTCTTCCTAGCCCCAGTGTCTTCTTCCTCAGCTATGTGCTACAACTGAGTGTGAGTGAGTGTGTGATAAATAGAGAGGCTCACTCTCTATTTATACTAATTCCTGACTAGACATTAACCTAGTAGGGTCGACTTCTCTAAGAGAGTCTAATAACCCTAGTTCCTCAGAACTACGGGGACTTTAACCCTTGATCAATAGGAGGGTTACTGACAATGACTTGACATGACTTGTTTACATTATAGAACCTCCCAAGAGGAACATCGAGGCATGACATGAATCAAATACATTACAGACACATCCCGGAATAAACATCAGGGTACAATACATAAGAAATACAAGTGAATACATTCCGAAGTTACAATTACATTAACACTCCCTCTTAACTAGGAAGTTATTCTCTCGACACAATTTATCAGCACAAGTCTTCTTCTCTATATCATCTGGATCATCCTTGAGTCCTCGTCATCTTCAATTCATCTTCATCTTCAAGTTATCTTCATCTTCAAGTCATATTCATCTTCAGATCTAGATCATCACTCGATCTAGATCATCACTGGACCATCATCACTAGATCTTGATCATCATTCAATCTGGATCATCACTGTAGCATCATCATTGGATCTAGATCATCACTTGATCTGGATCATCACTAGAGAATCATCACTGGATTTGGATCATCACCCCTGGATCATCATCACGGGTGCTATCTCATGATTCTTCTCATCACAGGAAGTTCTACAGAGCCAGCCCTTTTTCATGCTGGTTGTAGGCCTAGCCACCATGTAGGTCTTCTTTAGCACTTATATCTAACCCTAAGTCAAAATGGCCCACCCAGCACTTACATCTGACCATGAGAGGAAAACATCCAACACCATGTCAAAAAGGCATGCCCAGCACTCACATTTGACCATGTGGGAACACATCCCACAACCCTATCAAAAAGGCCCAGCACTTACATTCACCAGCATGATAGGACACACCTACTATCATCTGTGAAAAGGCATAGCACTCACATCCACCAGCATGATAGGACACACCTACTATCATCTGTGGAAAGGTGTTGTAATCTCACAGATCACATAAGGTTACCAATAATACACACTAAAACATAAGTATAAAACAGAGACAAGATATAAGAACAGATAGGTGAATAAACAGATTATATTATACAAATCAGTCCATACAACACAGAGAACTAAACTGAGTTCTTATCTGGCTCAACAGCCTAATATATATGATTACAGAATGGTTATAAAATAACTACCTATCGTTTCGGTGAACCAACACGACCTTAGGTGGGCGACCTATTCTCTTAGTTTAGTCGGCTGACCGACTTAGTCGGTTGATCGACTAAGTTGGCCCATCGACTTAGTCGGCTAATAGACTAAGTCATCTAACGTTCAAGTCGACTTATCGACTTGCTCCTTCTACATCTCCCCCATGAACAAAACGTTTCTTTGTCCCGAAGAAACAGATAGGTACAAAATTCTTGCTGGCCTTTACTAGTTATTGCGGTGGGCTGTGAAGTCTAATGGTCGGTCTTTTTTGTACGCAGACTTCTACAATTGCTAGGGCTGTGACAGTGAGATGATGTTGGAAATCAGTCCAACTCTGTAAAATTTTCTGGATGTCAATGGTGAGTGTGGTCAAGCCTGATAAGATCGACATCTTTTCGGAGATGGAAACTTCAGCTATCCTCTCCATTTCAGGACCCATGAACTGGTCCTTCTCCTCTGCAGTCTCGATAAGTCATTTCATCTGCAGAAAAATGATGTCAAATTTCTCTAAGTTAGGGAGAGCTTGTTGCACCCACTGATGTGCTTCCCTTTCCAATTTATGCAGTTTGGCGGTTTCAAGCACTATCTGTTCTTCGATTGTCATTTTAAGTGCTTCCTCAGTGGTTTTTCTGCTCTCTAATGCCTGAATGCCTTATCAAGTCTGTCGAGTTTGTTGATAAACTTTCCCATAGTGAGTAGGCCAGTCTCTTAGTACTTCTTTGGTTACGACAGACTCCTCCATATGATCCTACAGTACTTTGTATGCTTCAGAAAATGCAGTGTCCTGTGCCATGAGGAGTCAGGCGGTTTCCTCTTTTTGTTCCTCCTTGGTTTCCTGAATGTGTGTTTGGAGGGTCGACACCATGCTCTCAAATAGCTGATACACTCTTTCAAGCGGTCTATCTGTGTCGATATCTATGGGGCCTGACTTGACGAACTGGGCCAAATTCTTGCATTTGTTGAGAAACTCGACCTGTTCTATGTTTTTGTCCTTGAGTTCTTTATTTTGTCGCTCACTCCTTATCTTTGCTTCACTCACTAGGGTTTTGAGAAGTCATCCCATCTCTGTGTCGATCAAGGAGGTTGCATCCTTCAAGCTAATTTGGAGTTTGGGAGGCTTTTCGTGATGCTCCTTCTTCTATTTCTCCTTCTTCTTCTTGTGCTTTTCTTTGTCTGCCTCCTGTGTACCTGCAACAGTCGATGCAGGATCTTTGGTCTGTGGGTTAGAGGACGATGATTTGTATGGTTGGGGAGGTGGGATGACTACCACCTCTGGTTGTGTGGATGCAATCAGTTGTGGGGGGGCTTTCTCTGAGTCAGGGGGTGGTGGTGGTGGTGATGGAGTTGGTGAATGGTCAGGGGTGATTGGTTTGGGGGAAGTATGGTTGAGTAGTGAATTTAGGTCGGTTTCTCCCTCAGTAGGTGTGGTGGTTGGTAGGTTGGCTTGGGGTATGGGGTCGGTTGGTGCAATAGTGGAGGACCAATGTCCAATCACTTTACCTTCCTTGTTGGGATTTCTTGAGAAAGTTGATGTGATGGTTGCAACAATTGGGGGTTGTGTGCCCTGTCCTGTGAAGATAGGTGCCTAGGTAGAAATCTTATGAGTCAACTTAAACAATGCGGGAAGTCTCTCAAAGAAAGCTTGCAAGTCGCTATCTCTGTTGAATTTTTCTTTTACCGTCTCTAGCATTGCACTTTTGTATAAGTCGAGGGGGATGACTAACTGTTGTGCTGGTTCTTGCTCCTCAGTTATTTTGGTCGGTGATGGGAGTGGATGCGTCGACACAAGATCAACGACGTTTTCAGGCATCGACGTAGTTTTTTCTTTCTTCGGTCGACCTGCTTGTGCTCCTATGTCGACAAAGCACTGGAACTGGGTTTCGACTGGAACTTTATTTGTGGTGGCATCCTCTATGATGTCGAGGGCCATGGCTACTAGTTCATCCTTGTCCTTGGATGATTCAACAATGATAAGCTTGCGCTTACCTTTACCTTGTTGTTGTTCTTGTGTTTTTATTTTTTTCCTGGCTGCTGGTATTTCTTTTAAAAGTTTTCGAATAATTCCTTTTGTAATAGCATACTCAGGGTTGTTGGGTTTTGTCATGCTCGTCGGTGCCTGAGTCGGGATGACACTGTCTGTAGTCGGAGGAGTTATCTGCTATTGTGGTTGTGGCTTTGGCTTTGCGGTCTAACGTTCTGTTCTCTTGGCGGTCGGAGGTTTGATAGTTATCCACAGTCAACTAATGTGTTCAGCCGATGTCTCTTCTGACACAAATGTGCTGATGTAGAGGTTGAGCTCATAGTCTTCCTCCTTTTTCTGGTCTGTGAGTGACTCCTCGATCGAGAAGTCGATATGTTTTACTGCTGCTAGTACTGGTATTTTTGTCTTGGCCTGTCGAGATAGTTCTCAGAAGATCTGGTCGACAGATGGATAGTATTCAAGGGCTTTGGCGTTGGAACCATCGCCCTACATGTACCACACCGAGGTATGGTCGAGCTCCAGTTGGATGTGGGAGTTCGCGGGTAGATTTCGTCGGATTTTTTGAGGAACCCTCCATCTAGTCATGCGGACTTTGAGTTGTTGTTACCAGTTCTCCAGAAATACTTTTCCATGCTCAAGTTCGTGCAAGGTTCCTTTATGGGAGAAGGGTTTAAACCTCCACATGTCGAACTTTGACAGTTCCCAAAATACTCGGCTCCCCTCTGGGAAGATGTGGTACATGACAATCCATAAGATGAGGGAGGGGAACTTGATGATTCCCCCCATTTCTTGACATCTCTCACAGATGGTTTTCACCATGTCGACAACATAATCACCCCATCTGTATATTCATCCATCGATGGCAATGGTGTCGACGGCTTCTAGCATCTCTAACTTAAGGTCGCTGTCTCAACCTGCTAGAGTGAGTGTTATGGTGATGATTTTGGCCACAATCTATGGCGTTTGGGTTGTGATTTGGCTAATTATCAACCCTTTGTATTTTTTACCGGAAGGTGACCCAGTGAGCTCTTGGACCAGTCCTTCTTTGATTTCGACTGGTACGGGGTCTCCTTTATTAGAGAGACCAATCAGCTTGTAGATGACATCTCTAGAGATGTCGACCGGTTCGTCGAAGTAGAATCGGCCATTGTGAAACCGACTAATTATGAACTTGACAGCAGCCTCCTTTGTGCCACCAAAGCTGGCCATTAGCGGTGCATTGGCATAGCCGAAGAGAGTGTTGCATCTGATTTTTTCTGCTGCTTGAGTGGCCTTTTTGTCGACAAAGGCCCATTCTTGTATTTCGATCCATAGCTTTTTCCATGAGCCTTCCTGTACTTTGGCGTTTTTTATGTTTTTTAGTTGGCGGACTAAGGGTGTGTCCACAGCCTATATCTCCTTGGCTTTGGTTGATGCTCTAGTCTGCTTGGGGGCCATTGTGTCGGTTTGGTCAATGTCACTAAGGGGTTCTCAGCTTTTGGTCGACTAGATGCTCTGATGCTCTATCTATACAGGTTGCGGTTAATGATGCTTCAGCGCTCCAGTATTTATAGGGGATGTTGTGGTTATGTGTGATGATGGGTGTATTAATGGTGGACATGATGTTCCAGCTGGAGTACGTGAGTGTGTGTTAATGGTGAATTGCTTTCGGTGCTCGATGTCATGAATGCGTGATGGGACTATCGAAGTCATCGGTTGATGTCAGTGATGAAAATGGTCAACGGAAGTAGTCGGTCGATGAAAGTGGTCGATGGTCATGATGGCGGTTGTCGACATGGTGATTTCCTGTCATGGTTTTCTATCTGTAGGATATTATTTTGTTTTTGGAATTTTTAGGTTTTTTTTATGGATTTTGGTTGACGGTTATGGTCGTTATATGATTTTTTTTTAATTAGTTTCTGTAGCGTTTTAGTCGAGCTCCATTAACGAGCTTCTGAAATACTATGCCTTGTAATGTCCTTAATCAGACTGATCCGTTGGGATGTATCTCTTCGACAACGTAAGGTCCCATCCATTATGTGTGGAGCTTCTTAGGTTTTTCTTTGACCCAACTATTGTATAGTAAAGCAAGGTCGCCGACCGACAGGTTTTTGTTCTTGATGTTGCGGTCGTGCCATGATTTTTGTTGTTGCTTCTAGATTTTTTAGTGTTGTATAGCCATTAGTCAGTGCTCTTCTAGCTTGCTGAGTTGAAATAGTCGGTCCTTATTTCCTTGTTTGACATCGACATGTAGTATTTTTGTGATAATAGGTGTCTGTTGTCAGAAGTGTAGTGGAACTACTACTTCTTGTCCATAGACTAATCGAAAAGGAGTTTGGTCGGTTGATTGTTTATAGGCTGTTCTGTATGCCCATAAGACTGCAGGTATTTTCTCATCCCAGTCATCCTTGTTAGCATTACATATTTTAGTTAATCCTCTTGTTAATGTTTTATTGAATGCTTCAATTGCTCCATTCGACTAAGAATGATATGGTGTACTCCGACAGTGGTTGATTTGGAATTGTTCGGTTAGGGTTTTGATAGTTTTGTTGATAAAGTGTGTCCCCTAGTCGCTAATCAGGGTTAGTGGACATCCAAATATAGTGATGATATTCTCATAGAGAAACTTAGTAGCTATATCACTAGAACATGTATCGACCGGTTCAGCTTCTGCCCACTTAGTGACATATTCCACTGTCGTAATGATATACCTTGCACCTGATCTTTTTGCTGGGATAGGAAATGGTCCTATAAAGTCTATGGCCCAGATTTCAAATGTGAGACTCGGGTTTACTGATATCAAGGGAATTTTTGTACTAGGCAGGGATCGACCTAGTCGTTGACATCTATCACATCGACTAACAAAAATTTTGCAATCTCTGTGGAGTGTCGGCCACCATAGTCCTGACTATTGGATTTTCTTGAAGTTGTGTCTGCTTGGAAATGTCCTCCTGCAGGTCCATAGTGTGCTTCATGCATAATTTGGTCTCATTCATGTTCGAGTACACACCTTCTGAGGATGTCATCTAATCCCATTTTGTATAAAAATCCATTAATCAGACTGTATGGTGCAACCTTCAAAGCTAAGATCTACTTTTTTTTTGTGCTCATACCTTCTGGTGCATGTCCATCTTCTAAGAACTGAGCTATTTATTCTAGTTCTACTGGGACTGCTTCTATCTGAAATAAATGTGCATCAGGTAAGTCATCGTTGACTCCTGTCAGTTCTTCTCCTATGTTGATTCGGGATAAATCGTTGGGACCTACATTTAACTTACCTAGTCAGACAACAACTTCAAACTCAAATTCTTGGAATAGAAGTAGCCATCGACAAATACTTCCATGATGGATTGGTTTATTGACTAGGTACTTCAGGGCCTGATGGTTGGTATAAAATATAAAGGGGTTAGCTAAGAGATAATGTCGATACTTTTGTAGTGCAAAGACCATTCCTAGGGCTTCTCTTTCTATGGTCGAGTAGTTTCTTTCAGCTTTGTTTAGTTTTCTGCTACTGTAAACTATGGGATAATCCATTCCATCATCTCCTGGTTGAGTTAGGATTGCTCCTATTGTTAGGCCTGATGCATCAATATGAACATGGAATTTGATCAACCAGTTTGGAAAATTTAGGATGGGGGCTTTGACTAGTTTTCTTTTTAATTTTTTGAATGATATGTGGCATTCCTCTGTCCAGTTAAACTCTTGATCTTCCCTTAACAATTCTTCAAGAGGATAGGTCATATCTGAATAATATCTTATGAATTTTCTGTAATAGCCTGTGTGGCCAAGTAACACCCTGGCTTGTTTTGGGTTTATTGGTGGTTTCAGGTCGAGGATAATTTTAATCTTTGCAAAGTCAACCTTAATACCTTCCTTACAGACAATGTTCCCTAATAATATCCCTATGGGGGTCACAAATATGCATTTCTTGATGTTTAGGGAAAGTTGAATCTGTCGAATTCTCTCCAACATAAGTTAGAGCCATTTGCAATGATCTTTTAGCGTGGAGTATATTGTCCAGTCATCAAAGTATACTGCCATGGTCTTGTAACTGTATTCTTGAAATGTTTTAACCATAATTCGAGAGAACACTGCAGGTGCATTCTTTAATCCAAAAGGCATAACTTTATAAGCAAAGGAGCCAAATTCACACACAAAGGTAGTCTTCTTCTGGTCTTCGTTAGCTATTGGCACTTGGTTATAGCCTGAGAATCCATCTGTAAATGAGTAGCATTCATGTCCTGCAACTTCATTCAAGATTTCATCTGCATAAGGGGTTGGAAATGGGTCTGTCAGTGTTACTTTGTTCAGTTCCCTAATGTCGACACAAATTCTTAATCTGGTTGGGTCATGTTTCTTAGGTTCTACCACCATTGGACTTGCTCATTCTGATTGGTTGATAGGGTAGATGATGCCTGCTGCTAACATGTTATCAATTTCCTTTTTGAATATCTCCTTGTATTTGTGAGCTAGTTTATAAGGCCTTTTCTTCACAGGTCGAACATCAGGTTTAGTATAAATTTTCATTTCTCCCATTTCATGGACTAAGCCTTTGCGGTCTTTGTAATCTCTAGCAAATACATCTTGGAATTCCCTTAGTAAGTTCACTATTTCTATGGTCTGTTGTTTGCCCCCGTATTCACCAATCTTTGCCATTTTTGGTCGATCGTCATTGGAGATGTCGAATTCTTTAGTTTTTACTTTAGCATCTAGCCATTGGAGATGTCGAATTCTTCCTTCTTTGAATTGTGAGAATGTGGCAGGGAAGTCGGCTGCAGTAATTCTATTGGTATCTGTTTTGTCAGTTGTTTTGACTTTCATGATGGTGTAAATAGATTTTGTTGTTTCGACATGGTTGGATTTCCATCTAAAGATTTTTCCTTCTGTGTTTTCATTTTCTAATTGTAATCTTGTTGACTGTGGCTTTAGCTATGCTTGTATTGTGTTGCATTTCCTTGTCTGTCGGTGATCTTGCAAGGGTTTATTTTCGGTCGACTGGATAAATTCTTTAATTTGTTTTGCTGTTTCGACCAGATTTTCATTTTGAGGTATAAAGTTGAATTATTTAATAAAAATTTCCCTAATTTCGTGCCATAAGAAGGTTTCACCTCTAGCTTCTTCCATCTTATACCATTTATTTGGTAAGTCGGCTAAGGTTGATGGGAACAAGTGGGGCCATGCTTGTTCATCCTTGTATCCAAGTCTTATCCACTCTGTTTCACAGGTTCTAATATGATCCTCTGGGTCCTATCCTTGAGTGAATATAGGTATCTGAGCTTGTTGGGTTAACTTCTTTCCTCCAAACCTTTCGTCAAAGTAAGTCGAAGCAGTTTTTCAGGTCTGTAGTCTTGTCTGATGGGTATCCCATCATCTAGCAGCTTGCCCTATGAAAGTTTCAACTAGGCTTTGAAGTCAGCCATGTTCACTAATATTTTTGGAGACTTGTTCGACATGCATGACTGGTGATTCCATTTCCTTATACCTTGGTAGTTGTGTAGTATTCAGGTTGGTCGGTTGTAAGGTAGGGTGTTCCCTCATTTTCTTTTCAAAATTTTTTGGGACAATAAACACTATGAAGCACTGTTGGGTGGGATTTTTCTGCACTTTCTGTATAGTCCAACACCCTCTTGCTTGTGTTTCATAGTTCTCGATCTCCCAATCATATAATTCATCGTCTGAGTTATAACCAACTGATTCTTGGTTACCTAAGTGAAGTTCTTCGTGGATGTTTGGTTCTATGTAGTCGGCATTGTTGTGGATTTGGTAAAGTTGTTTGACATCGACTTCTTCATCAATAGGTTTTAGCCAAGGTTCCCCTTGAGATGGATGAATGGGGACAATGACATTTTGACCATTTCCTTTTAATTTGATTCGTTCCTTGTCTAAAGATATGGATGCTTTCATCTTTCTACCCCACGATCGACCGAATAACACTGGGAAAGAGCTGGATCCTTCCTTCGAGTCAATGATTTCAAAATCGACCTTGGTCGATATTCCTTTTATAGTCATGTCTACATTTTTATAGACTCCAATGGGTTCAATTAGGCCTTGGTCAGCTAGTTTCAGGTATATGCCTGACTCATAGAGTCGAGGTCTGCCCATTTGTTCCCAAGTGTCATGAGTCATGATGTTTACTTGTGAGCCGAAGTTGAGGACTACTTGTCGGACATGGTAACCTTCGATTTCCAGGTTGACAAGTGGGTCGACATCACCTTTGTCTTTTTTATTTAAGCTATAGATGTTATTGGTTTGTTTTTCAGAGTTGGTACCTTTTATTTCATACGACAAATCGATAAATTGGGATACTGAATTGTCTGTTTGAACGAGCTGTATTAATTCATTTATTGTGTTAGATCAACTATTATGAATGTTTTCTTGTCGTGCAATTTCTTGAAATACATGAGTTACTTCTTTATATGTTTGTTTTTCCTTTAGTGGGTCAAGATAGACATTTTTATTTTTTATTTTACTGATTCTGGGGTTATCAGCTCCTATTTTTGTTTCTTGTTGAGTTACAATATGTAAATTTTTGGTGGTTATTACATCATTTTTTTGCACACAGGATAAGACATTAACATTTTTTTTGGTATTAATTTTTTCTAACATGGTAGGGAAATCCTCTAGTGAGTGATCCCCTACCCCACAGTGAGTACAGAATTTGAGATCAGTTCTGTCCTTGTATGGATATTCTGCGTACCGAAGACCCTCTTTATAACCTGTGAAGCACTAAATGGGTCGACACGATCGGGTGTCACGATTCCCAGGAAATCGACCTCTTCCTCCATATCCTGGGATTCGATTGTTGTACCGGCGCTCATATCGTCGACCATCGTATCTCTGACTGTTTGGATCATTTGCTATATTGTTTTTCTTGTTACGCTGTGCCACTACATTCATTTGGTAGACTTCCTGATAGTTCTATTGGTTCTTCAGGTTCAACTGACAATCGGCCGTGTTATGAATTTTAGTCTCACAGATGGCACACCAGGAGGCCTTGCCGTTCTTCATGTTGAACGGGTAATCTTTCATCGAGTGGTCTCCATGCTCCTAGAATATGTCGCAAAAGGACTTGGTTTGTACGAATCGAATGTCTTGTCGACTATATTCTTGTCGACAGTTATCTTTCGAATGGCCGGCCTTCAAGCATTTGGTGCACCAGATCTCCTGATTCTTGAGGCTTAGCTCCTTCAGAGATTTATGTACGTTCTCGAGCTGTTCTTCCAATCTGTGGTCCGTGGGGTAAGCGGGTATGTCTTCATCCATCTCCTCCTGAAGAGATTTTGTTAGCGCATCTTCGTAAGTTTTGAACGACTCCAGACTGATGTGTCCGCGCACTTTCTGAGATAGCCCTGCAAGAAACCATTGGATTAGTAACTGTTCATCTATAACATAATCCAGCTGGCTCAGTAGGTCTTTCCAACACTTCTCGTAGTCGTGGATGGATTCCCCTAGCTTTTGTGATGTGGTTTTAAGTTTTTTCACGGCCAGGTGCTTAGCATCAGGAGTTTTGAAAAATGACAAAAATTGCACCTTAATCTCAGCTTTTGTCACTCTAGGTTGTCTTTCCAAAAAGGTCATGTACCACGTCAATTCCCTTTTCCTTAAGGAACCCATGAACTGTGCCATTTGTCTATCTTCGTCTGTAACTTGGTTGGCCTCCCAAGTCGACTCGCAGACGAACCAGTGTCATCTGGGGTCCTCATCTCCCTCATAAAGAGGAATGTGAGCCGATCCGTGACCCATGTCTGAATCACTGTCACTGCTCTCAGGAGATGGCGACGGTGGAGGTGGGGGTGGTGATGAGGGTGGTGGGGTTATTGGTCTAATCGTCTCTACGAAACTATGGTCAACGGAACTTATGTTCCCTTCGGTTGTCGATTCTTCATCGACTTGCAGTCAGTTGATGTCGACTTCTGCTATCAATGGTCCACTGTAACTATTTGACCGCAGTTCTGAATGGTATGTTTCTTCTAAAGCTATATTTGGTTGGGGGGGTGGGGGGGGAGTGCTCCTTCATGTATCAGTAAGAGCAAGTGGATACTTCGGTGGGAGGGTGCCGCTTGAAAGGTCACCCAATTCCCTTCCTCTGGTCGACATATAATGAGGTGTCGTCCAGTGTACGTGTTGTCGCCTAGTCGACTCCATATACTGAAGTCACCAGCTCATAGTCGAAGGTCTTCTTCAACAATATTCTGTATTCAAGTATGTAGATTCAATGGAGAGAGGTTTGTTCCTTTATTGGGAGCTCTTAATTGGAGAGCTTCTGGCTGCTCTATCCACAATTCTTCCTCCTTAGGGGACACTTCTTGTTCCATGCCTTCCTCATGTCAGTCATGACCCGACTCAAGCGGATTCTCTTCCTGGTCATTCTCCCTAGGGTTCCTTCCTCTATGCAGCTCTAAGGCTCTTTCTCATCTTGCTTCCCTTCTCTGGTGTCTCTCTTCCCTTTCTATTTTCTGAGTGTCCGACATACCTTCATATGATACTATTCTCTTGAGCTCCATTTTAGTCAACTTCTCATTACTGATGACTGGTATCTGTTTCTAGTCGACTAGGATCCACTATACTCTATCTCGACATATGACCAGCTACCCCCCCATAGCATACTTGATGCTTTTTAGAAAGCCCAGATAGTTTGGTCTATTTTCTTAGGAAGTATTCCCACTCCCTTTCTGCAATGAATTTTTCCCACTTTCTCTACTTCTCCGCCCAGTTAGATTTTGATGGCAGTTCGTGAAGTGATGGATGAGGTTCGACAATATGCCCTGCTCCTTTCTTGATCAAGAATTTGAACAGCAAGGTCGGTAGGGAACACAAAAATTGTTCGGTGAGATCTGTGTAAAATTTCTCCTTGACTGTTTCCACCGAAGTTCTGTCTTCAACTGCTTGTTCCTCACAAAAGTCATCGGTGATTTTCTCAAACCACTCCGACAAGTTTGTTCTACCTCCACGGATCAGTTTTTCCAGCAACTGTTGTTCTTTAATCTTGTCTGGCTTTCTCATCCAAGAATTTCTTCAAAAGTTGGGGCACTAATTCGACAAACTTTTCATGCGTCTCTGTGAAAAATCTTTCTTTTGCTTGTGCAATTGTTAATCTATTCCTTCACGCGTAATTTTGCAAATAGTTTGCAACTTTATGTTCCCACTAGTCCTTAATCTCCTGCTCTGGTATCACCTGTTTGCATACATTCTAGTCATGTACTACCAGAAACGGAACCAATGTTGTAATCTCACAGATCACATAAGGTTACCAATAATACATACTAAAACATAAGTATAAAACAGGGACAAGAGATAAGAACAGATAGGTGAATAAACAAATTATATTATACAAATGAGTCCATACAACACAACGGTTACAAAATATATAATTACAGAACGGTTACAAAATAACTACCTGCCGGTTTGGTGAACCGACACGACCTTAGGTGGCCGACCTATTCTCTTACTTTAGTCGGCCAACCGACTTATTCGGTTGATCGACTAAGTCGGCTAACGTTCAAGTCGACTTATCGACTTGTTCCTTCTACAAAAGGCTCAGCACTTACATCCACCAGCATTGTAGGACACACCTACTACCATCTATGGAAAGGCACAGCACTTACAATCACTAGCATGGTAGGACATACCTACTACCATTTATGAAAAGGAACAACACTTACATATGACCATGGAAGGAACTTAATCCTCTCACCATGTCAGAAGGGAACTTAGTCCCAAACTGAGGGTTCTTGGTAACTGACCAGGTGCCTCCATTCTCCCAAATAATGGAAACAACCCTTATATCTGATCAAGTGGGAACACATCCCTCAATCACATCAGAATGGCCATTCACTCATATCTGATCATGTGAGAACACATCCCACAGTCATATCAGAATGGCCCTCAGTACCAGACTGAGCTTTCCTAATAACTGACCAAGTACCTCCATTCAAATAATGGCAACAACCCTTATATCTGATCAAGTGGGAACACATCACTCAATCACATTAGAATGGCCATGCACTCACATCTGATCATGTAAGATTACATCTCATAGTTGTTATCACTCCAGGAAACTCTTCTAGGTTGTAGCTCGAGGATGCCTGTTAACTTAAATTATTTTTAGGGTTTTTCTAAATTGGATCAAGCTGGATAACCTATATAACCTCTCACTCTCAAGACATGCATGAGGCTCACTCAATCACAAGGATTTTAATTACAACTTGTCCAGTAGTTTGACAAAAAGGTGCAGGGATGGAGAACTCGCCGGGATAGAAGACTTACACACATAACACATGCATATAAATAACTAAATCCTACTAAGGATGGTGTTTATAAATCAAATATCACTAAATAACCAATAGGATGACAGCTATCGGCCCTTTAATAAATCTGAAAATTACCTAAATGCACATTCAAGCAATAAACATATTAAAGAAAGAGATGGCTGAACAAATCACAACAAACGAGCTTATACTTAGAATAAACTAGATGAGATAATGGAATAGGCTCATAAATCTCCAGAGTTGAACCTCTATTCATAAAATAATCATGGGCTTTATAGCCTTTTACAAAATTTACAGATCCTGAAAATCAGATCTGTTTACACAAAAAATAATTGAAAGTGATAGTTTTTCCTCATTAGGGCTTCAAACCCTTGCTAACTATTTGTTTATTTACTATGAAGATCTATTTCACTGAATGATCTTTTAATGATTGAAGTGGTCACTGATCATTCCTACTGCTGGTTCACTGTGAAATTGCCGTCAACAGTCCATGTATCAGCGTTTAACGGAAGTGCCCAGTCTTGTCCAATCCACCCGAAACTTTTTAACTTTGTTTCCGCAGTCGCCGATCGGAAGCTCTGTCTTCTGTTTCATCAGCACCCTAAGCCTCATCGTTTCCACAGTTTCGGTGCCCCAAGTCTCGATGTTTCCACTATTTACTGCCACAGTCACTGAATGGAATCTTTTTCTTCTGTTCCATCAGCGCCCCAAGTCTCATCCTTGCCACAGTGTCGGCTCCTTAGTCCAAGTCCCAATGTTTCCGTAGTTTATCGCCTTACTGCCCCATCGCCGATCAGAGGATTTTTCTTTTAGCTCATCGACGCTCTAAATCTATACTATATCGCTCTCCATCATTGGCTCATCGACAATCGGGAGCTGTGACGGTTAATGCATTAGAACCTTTTTCATGGACGTTGTCGCAGTTTCAGAGGTGAAACTAACTAAATTCATCGCTGCCGGGAGTTGATTGACAGTGTTTGAATCGGAGCTTTAGTCTCCTGTGCTTTTGACACTACGAAGGAGCTTAGTTGTAAACTTTGTCGATCTGTAGTCCTTCGGTTTCCCACCATTGCGGCTTTGTAGTGAACTATTTTGTCGTCAGTTAGTCTTTAGCCTCTCTGACACTGAAGTTTCCATCTGCTCATGAAACTTGTAGTCTGTATATCTTCTGTCGTTGCAGCTCCTTAGAGGACTAATTCGTCGACGGTTAGTATTTAGACCCTCCAATCGCCGATGTGCTCATCTATTGCCATGCTATCAGAATGTTTCTTGTCATCAATCGAAAGCCATAGTCAGTTTGCTTCCCATCATTGCGGCTCTCTAGGGAACTAGCTCATCGATCGCTAGTCCTTTAAAGTTTCGACGCCGACACTGCGGAACCATTTAGCTTTATCTCGTCGATCTGTAGTCTTTAAAACTTCTAATTTCTATTTAAAAATGCCTCGATGGTGTAAAAATGTTACAGCAATACGCCTATCTGCAGAAGGGGTCTTCCACCTGCTATTTATCTTCCAGCTTTCGGTGGCTAATGAGATGTTCTGATCCTCGTCCAAGCCACCGAAGCCACAACTTTGTGAAATTTGCATCAAAACTAGAGGTCTTCAAAAATTTTAGTGATCTTCATATCCTTCATTGCATCATTTAAATTATGCATACTATCAAAAATAAATCTATTTTATTTTGGGAGATAACATCTAGCTCCTACTCGGGAATGGGAACCTCCCTGTGAGGTCCCAAGAACCCTAGACCAAAATTCCTTTCCTAAAAAGGAATAATTAAAGCTATCTTCTAGTGGTCCATTGGGCATGGAGTCATTTTCCTTTTATAACTGATCCGCTGCACTCTTCCTATAGCCCACTTTGCTTATTCATGAAAACAACTAAAAATTACCTAGCTACTCATATTAAGAGCTTATTTTCCTATCTACTCCTACTCCTAATTATAATCAATAGATCTTTCTTATCATGTGACATCATGCTTCCAATGAAGCCAGGTCAAAAGTTTATCTTCTGGACTTATCATGGATCTTGACCCCAAAAATAAGTGAAACCCTAGCATGTAGCAATGTAGTTTCGAAGGGTGACAGAACCAGCTATCATCTGACAAAAATATTTTGATATCTATGCTGCTCATAAGTTCTAGATAGTCAGCAACAGGGTCATAAAAGCCAATAAGAAATACCTTTTTATGTTGTTGTTCCAACTTAAATAAATGTTGCTGCTGACTGCTCTCAGTGATCACTATGTTAACTATAGATTTCTCGACCTCTGACTTAGGAGGATTAGTTAGCCGTGTTGTTCTGGACTTTTCATATCATCATTTTCCTATTCATATATGTTGCATTCTTCCTTTGTTTGATAAAAATGTGAGCTCAACAGTTAATGTGAATCTTTCTGCTCCCCTTCACCTACATCATGATAACCGCTAACAATTTCCTCTTCCACAATAATACCTTTGTAGGATATACTAGAACTAAAAAGATCTGTATTTAACTTTTGAGCAACAGATTCGTAACAAGCATCTATCACAGTATCCGCACATTTTTTATCATCTCTGCTGAAAAGAAGAACTAGATGAATTTTGAGTAATCAATAAGTCTTCACAAATTTTAACCCCATATTCCTTGTCACTGTATTTGTTTACTATAGGAGCATCAAGATAAGATTCTAATGATAGAGATGAAGGCTCTTGTATAGGAGGATCAGCAATAAAATTTTGAAACAGATCTGGAAAAATATAACCTAATTCCTTGTCATGATTTGAAGCAACCTGTTCATAAGGAGAAGGAATATCTCCCTGATGCTCTAGCTGAAGATTAGATAGTCCCTGGAAATATTGCTCCTCTTGGTTACTGCAACTTTCCTCATTGTGAAAATCATAAGAGAGATGAGGTAGATCTTGAGGGAGATATCATTCTCTATTTATCTTTTCATCCTGGTTTGCAAACTGATCATAAAATCCAGATTCATACCTGTCTTGGGAGTACTTTGCAAACACTGAAAATCTGATTCTAAATCTAACAGGAGCTCACATGCTTGCTACTGTCCCAAATCTGCTTCAGACTCGTAATCTTCCTTTTCAAAATCTGACTCATACTGATGTTTATCTGGCTCAGGTAAATGATGGTTTTCAAAATCAAACTGCTCTAGGATTCTCTTTGAAGCACGAACGCTTTCCTCCACCTCTAAAGCATCTTCAAATAGAATGATTAAAGATGAAGATTTCCTTTCTAGTAGAAGAAGGGCAAGTTTTGAATGTAGTCCCATCACATAATATATACTAGCAGCTGCCTCTGTGGGTCGGATCTCCAAAGGAATAGCATGATAAGTGTTGTAGAATCTCCGATTGAAGATAGGCAAAGTTTCATCTTCCTCTCTCTTCAAAGCATAGAAATCAGCGAGATACAAATCAAGAGATTTTTTCTCACCCCAATGCTTCAAAAATGCATCAATGAATTCTGTCCAAGAGCCAATAGAGTCATCTCTTAAATTCTTGAACCATATAGCAGCATCTCTAATCAACGATTTAGAGAAAAGTCTCATGATTACATCCTCATGAACAATATGAAAACATTCAATAAAATCTTCGAAAGATTCCAAGTGCCTCTCCGCTGAAGCTTGTTTCTTTCCAAAAAACTGAGGGAGATATTCATAACAGTCAAGAGGATAAGGATGAAGCCAAGAGGGCAGTTTTAGTGTCTTAAACATCTTCATCCTGATTTTGATTTGAAAGGCTATGGGCTGATCATGAGGGATAACAATATGCTGACAAGGTTCAACGATTATGGAAATGAGTGTTGAGCTCTACATAGGTTTTGAATCAGTTATGCTTTCTTCAAAGTTACATGGCTGATCAGATTTAGGAGGAATTTGGGTACAACGGTCATTTTTATAGGTGTTATGTGGCACATAGACTGATTCACCTTATACAATACAAGCAGGCTGCAAATATTCTTCTACAGATGGATATATAAAAGATGGCTGATAATCTTCAGCATATATAAAACATAAGATAATTCTTTTAATGTGTGAAGGGAAAAGCATAAAGAAGCTGATAAAAAATAACAGCAGTTCATAAAGTAAACTGCTGAACTGGTACCTGTATTTTGAATTCAACCTCTTCATCTTTTATCAACTGGGACCTCCCTAGTGGAGATTTATTAAATTTGAATGGATCAGGGAAATATAAGTCTTTGTAAATCTTCCCTAGCAGCAAGGCTAGGTTTTCTTCTAATGATCTTCTATGGGTCTGCAACAGGTGTTACTAGTGGCCTCTCTTGATTTTCTCTGGCACTTGGTCTTCTTGAAGCCACCTTATATCGATGGAGTTTCCAGATATATTATTACAACCATAATAATGTCCAAGCTTTGTCTATCATCAAAGCATGGATCTATGTCATCTCCCAGGGAAGCTGAGTTTCAACCTCCTCTCCCCAGCAATGGTGCCACTTTGTTATCACTCTAGGAAACTCCTCTAGGTTGTAGTTCAAGGATGCCTAGTAACTTAAAAAAAATTAGGGTTTTTCTGAATTGGATCAAGCCAGATAACCTATATAACCTCTCACTCTCAAGACATGCATGAGGCTCACTCAATCACAAGGCTTTTAGTTACAACTTGTTCAGTAGTTTGACAAAAAGGTGCAGGGATGGAGAACTCACCAGGTTGGCAGACTTACACACATAACACATGCATATAAATGGCTAAATTTTATTGAGGATGGTGTTTATAAATCAAATATCACTAAATAACCAATAGCATGACAGGTATCGGCCCTTTAATAAATATGAAAATTACCTAAATGCACATTCAGGCAATAAACACAGTAAAGAAAGAGATGGATGAACAAATCACAACAAAAGAGCTTATACTTAGAATAAACCAGATGAGACGCTTGATAGTGGAACATGCTCATAAATCCCCAGAGTCAAACCTCTATTCATAAAATAATCATGGGCTTTATAGCCTTTTACAAAATTTACAAATCCTGAAAATCAGATCTGTTTACACAAAAAATAATTGAAAGTTATAGTTTTTCCTCATTAGGGCTTCAAACCCTTGCTAACTATTTGTTTATTTACTGTGAAGATCTAGTCCACTTAATGATATTTTAATGATTGAAGTGGTCGCTGATCATTCCCACTGCTGGTTCACTGTGAAATTGCCATCAGCAGTCCATGTATCAGTGTTTAATTGAAGTGCCCAGTCTTGTCCAATCTGCCCGAAACCTTTTAAATTTGTTGCCACAGTCGCCGATCTAAAGCTCTATCTTCTGTTTTATCGGTGCCCCAAGTCTCATCGTTTCTGCATTTTCAGCACCCCAAGTACCGATGTTTTCGCCATTTACTATCATAGTCACCGATTGGAAGCGTTTTCTTATGTTCCATCGGCGCCCCAAGTCTCCTCCTTACCACAGTATCGGCTCCTTATATCACCATCATTGTGACAGCTTCTTCATCGATGATCGGGAGTGGCATTAAAATATATTGGAGACCTTTATCTGAACGTGGCTATAGTTTCGGCACTCCAAGTCCCAACATTTCCGCATTTTATTGCCTTACTGCCCCATCGCCGATCGAAGGCTTTGTCTTTTGGCTCATCGGCACTCTGAATCTATACTATACCGCTCTCCACCATTGGATCGTCGATGATTGGGAGATGTGATAGCTAATGCATCAAAACATTTTTCATGGATGATGCCGTAGTTTCGGAGGTGAAACTAACTAAATTCATCACTGCCGGGAGTTTATTGACGGTGTTTGAATCATAGCTTTAGTCTCCTGTGCCGCCGACACTGCGGAGGATCTTAGTTGTAAACTTTGCCGATTCGTAGTCCTTTGGTTTCCCACCATTTCGGCTCCACAGTGAACTATTTTTCCACCGGTTAGTCTTTAGCATCTCTAATGCCGAATTTTCCATTTGCTCATGGAACCTGTAGTCTGTATATCTTCCGCCCTTGCGGCTCCTTAGAGGACTAATTTGCCGACGATTAGTCTTTAGACCCTCCGATCGCCGATGTGTTCATCTATTGTCTTTCTATCGTATTGTTTCTTGTCATCGATCGAAAGCCATAGTCAGTTTTATTCTCGCTGTTGCAGCTCTCTAGGGAACTAGCTTGCCCATTGCTAGTCCTTTAAAGTTTCGACGTCGAGACTGCGGAAACCTTTAGCTTTATCTTGCCGATCTGTAGTCTTTAAAACTACCGATTGTTGTTTAAAAATGACTCGATGGTGTAAAAATGTTACAGCAATATGCCTATCTCCCGAAGGGGTCTTCCACCTACTATTTATCTTGCATCTTTAGGTGGCTAATGAGATGTTCTGATCCTCGCCCAAGCCACCGAAGCCACAACTTTGTGAAATTTGCATCAAAACTAGAGGTCTTCAAAACTGTTAGTGATCTTCATATCCTTCATTGCATCATTTAAATTCTTCATACTATAAAAAATAAATCTATTTTATTTTGGGATATAACAATAGTCATATCAGAATGGCCCTCAATCCTAGACCAAGTATTCCTGGTAACTAACCAGGCACCTCCATTTAGAGAATGGAAATAGCGCTTATATATGATCATGTAGGAACCAATCCTATAGTCATATCAGAATGGCTCAACACTCATATATGACATGGAATGAACCAATCCTCTCACCATGATAGAATGGCTCAGCCCTTACATCTAACCATGGAAGGAACCAATCCTCTCACCATGTCAGAATGGCTCATGGACTCATCACTTCCCCTTGGAAGGAACCTCGATCTAGAGAACACCAAGATTCTCCCTGAAGTACTCAAACTTCACTTTGGCTAATGTCTTCGTCAACACATCAGCTATCTGTTCGTCCATCACAACATACTGGAGCTTCACTGCTCCTCTCTGCACCATATCCATGATATAGTGATACTTGATCTCGATATGCTTTGACTTGTCATGGAACACAGAGTTCTACAACAACTTCACACAACTCTGGTTGTCACAATATATACAAGTAGCATCCAACTGGAGATCAAATAAATTAGACAGTAGCTTCCTCAGCCATACTACCTCACAAATAGCTGAACAAATTGCGATATACTCTGCTTCACATGTACTCAGTGCCACATAGGATTGCTTCCTACTAAACCAAGAGATCACACCTGATCCCATACTGAAGCAACATGCTGAAGTGCTCTTCCTATCAATGGCACTGCCTGCCCAATCTGAATCAACATAAACCTCTAGGTTAATCTTCTGACTCACCTCATACTTGATCCCATAATCAATTGTGTAGCAGGGATTTCTCCTTGCTACAGGGCAGGAATGGATCCCTTCCATCTGTAGGACAGAAGGGTAGGTTCCTGTGTGGAAATACAAAAAAGAAAAGCAGAAATGAAACTAGACAGAAATAAAAGCAAAGATGGAACCCCTCTACACACAAGATTATGGGTTAAAGACCTCTGAGACCCTGCATACAACAATGGAGACCCGCAAGAACATGTTAGGCCATAAACCTGCAAGCAACTAGATGTTAGAAAAACTCAAATAAACAAAATAAAACAAAATTATACCTCTTGGTGGAAATGGGCCACCATGCCCTAGCTTGGAGAAGCACCTCTCTCTTGGAAATGGGGGAGCTATGGCTCAAAGGGAAGATGGATGAGAGGGAGTGTGGGTGGCTTGAGAGGAAAATGGTCTCAAGGCATCCACTTGGGCAGCATAATAGTATGCAAGGGAGGAATGTTTTGAGAGTGACCCCCCACCTTCCTTATATAGTTTTTCTAAGGGGTTTTAGGGTTTTAAGCCCTTGGTCAAGGCTTTAGCCCCTTTTTTGGGCCTTTAGACCCTTCCACCCTAAATTTAGCCCCTTTCAAGGTTTTATCCCCTTTTTGAGGGCTTTAGCTCATGGGGATCTATTTTGGGCTCTTTTTTGGGGTTTTTAGCCCTTTTCTTCATCCTTGGGCTCTTTTGGAGGTGTGGGGGTCAAATGGAAGGTCATGGAAGGTCTTACGGAGTGAAATAAGTGTTGTGAGGTGGTGTCCTTGGGTGGTGTAGGCCATTGAGAGTTGTGTGGGGGATTTTTGTGTTAACAAACTGTACCCCTCAGGTATCTCAGAATATGCTTTGCAGCAATCAAGTGAACATGTCTCGGATCTGTCAAGAACTGGCTCAAGGTGTTCACAGCAAAGCAAATATCTAGTCTTGTCTTCATCAGGTACATCAAGGACCCAATCATATGATGATACATCGTAGCATCAATCGCTTTTGATGAAGCATCGCTCAATAGCTTTAGGTTCGATGCCATAGGTGTGGTCATGACCTTGCAGTCCATCATCCTGTTGAGGCCTGGAAATTCGCAGGCAACAACAGTAAGGGATTCTCCCCAATTAATGTTCCCAACTAGCACGTTGACTGTTTGGTATAGGGAATCCGTCCGGTTTGCGGTCCGGCTACCGTAGGTCAAAGCAACAAAACAAGGTTTTACCGGTTGCAGCTCGGTCCACCGTGTATATTTTTGTATTTTTTTACTTATGTATGAGATGCATATGCCTATTTAACCATGCAGGGTGATTAGGATGCAATGAACATTCACAATGTGATGCGCAGGTTCTTACCTCTCGTCTTAAGCCCACAAACATCTAAATCACATATGCATCCATGAAATGAAACTAACTACCTATCTATCTATCCCCGGGGAGCAAACTAAATTTAATTATGAGCAATGTAAAGTGTGCATGCAACATCAGAGAAACTACAGTTAGCTGATATTTCTTCCCATATCGCATGAACAATTAAAGATATTTCACAACCAGATAGCCAATTGTTTATGAACAACATTCATTACTCCTAGTGGAAATCTTCATAAAATAAACCGGAAAAACATTCATGCAAGAACGTAGGTTCAAAGAGTTAGAACGGTCTCATGGTTAATGGACATAAAGATGAAAATGAAATAGTTCCTCTTCAACAAATCCATTGCACAGCATTAGAATATTCCACAAAGCTTTCTCCAACAGGCCAACTGTAATTTATTATTGCAAAAGGAAATAGTTCTTCTTACAATATGTCTTCACCAGTCTCGCTGGGAAAAAGTCCTTCTTTCCTTCTAAGTCTTTTACATTTATACAAAAAGGGTTAGACTGTTGGGCTGCCCAAAGTGACCTTTGGGCTTCCCAACCTCTCATCTCCCAACATTCTACTTTCCTTAAATGTTTTACAAAATAGTTACAAATTACAATAATGACCAATCCTTCATGAGGAGGGGCCCACTTGACTATCTAGGAACTTCCTCCATGCTGCAGCTTCATTAGCGATGCCTTCAAAAGCACAAGGCTCTAAAAACTAAATATTTATCTCAAAATTATCAGCTTGATTCTTGATAGCCTCGACCTTGGATGTACTCAATCGGAGCTGATCTTCCAGAAGCTGTACACTGATAGCTGGATGAGCTACTTGGCTTCTCAAGATCAGATCATCCAGGGCTTTGATATCCTGCACCTTACCTTCTTCCTCCTGGAATCTCTTCTGCAATAGCTCCACAAAGGCATCGTGATCTGGGAAAGCTTCAAGCCTCTCTTCCGCTTCTATCTGGCACCAGTTATATGTAATGAGAAGTCTTCTGAAAAACTCAGTGCATAATCCCTTTGTCTTCTTTACTGCTTTCTTGAAGTCTTTAGCAGTGTTAATAGCAAACTCCACTAGGTTATAGTCCCGTTTGAGGGTCTGCTGGTCTTTTGCGGGTAGATCCACTGGGGCTTCTTCATTGTTCTCTAACCTTGCCATTCTTGCAGTTAGGCCCTCTAGGACCTCCTGGGATCGATCCACAAAGTAGGATGCAGTTTCCAGGATCTCCTCCAACCAGCCATCGATTTACAGCACTCTACATCTTTCTTCTTCAACAACAGTCTGCAGCTGTAGAATCTTGGTTTTCTAGGTCAATACATGCTCCTTGAAAGGCTAGAGATTAACCTGCTGTTCTCTTGCCACTTCCAAAGCAGTGGTCAAAGAAGAAATATGCTCCTGATGTTCCTTTCTTAGTTCTTGGGTGTGCAGATCATTTTCCTGCAAGAGGATCTTCAGCTGCTCTTCTAGCTCCTCCACCTTTTCCAGTAGCTGTCCCTTCTCACTCTTTAGATCTTGGCATTCCTTCTGCACTTTCTCTAGAGCCTCCTATGTTGTTTCCTTGACTTGCATTTCTACCTGGAGGGCCTATACTTCAGCTCTTGAGGACTTCATTTCCCGTTGCACATCTTCATATTTCCTTTTGAGCATGTTTCTCTCTTCCCTCTCGTGCCTCAATGTATCTTTCAATTGAGCAGAAGATTTCTTTGATTGCTCCAAGTCAATCATGATTTTTCTTACATTATCTTCTGAAGCTTGGATGAATGCAGACCTGGCTCTTAGGGTAAATCTCAGATCCTGGTCTATTCGTAACATAACGGTCGTATCTGTTATCATTTTACCAGGTAGTCCTTCCACCTCAACTTTCCTCTCTGTCCTCTTTATTATTCTCTTTGTTTCCCTATCATAATATACAGTGTTGAAATCAGGGATTTCCTTTCCCTTTTCCTGCACGAAAGGGACCAGCTCGAGTGTGGGGACCATGGGTATGCTGGTAGCAGGTACTTGAGGGGTCTGAACCTCGGGGTTCTCCAACTCCTGGGTCTGCCTTGTTGCTGTTTCAGAAGCTGACTGTTGTGCCAACTTTATCCTTTCAGCTTCTTTCTTTTGGAGCTCCTCATCGAGATTTCTCTTTGATTCCTTTGTTGCTTCCTGAGCAGCTCTTTTTTCTTCTTCTGTATGTAGCCTTTATGCATCTTCTTTTGCCAACCTCTGGGCTTCTTCATCCCTCCTTTTGGCTTCTTCTTTAGTCTTTTCCTGTTCATCCCCCTTCCCACCTTTGGTGGTGATCTTTTTCTTGAATCTTCTCATTAGCATTGTCATGTTCGGGGCGTTCTGGAAGACAGATTCTTCCCTATCAAAATGGTGGGTATACTCAAAATGCACCTTATGCTCTTTACAATGCTCAGCTACTTTCCCGTGAGTATCATTTCTCCGGAAAGGAATCTCGCCAAAATGGAACTTTTCCAGTTCTTGTACGAATTCATCAACTTGTTTCACCTTGGTGAATTTGTAGCTTCCTAGCTTGAATGGCAAAGGAGGGTAGGCAGTCTTCTTATGTTCGAACAAAAAACTGCCTATTCCATCTATGAACACTTGTCTGACTGCCTCCTTGTGGACTATGTAATCCGTTGCATATTTGGACAGCAGTGAAGGTGCTCTTGATCCTCCAAACATCCGGAAGTACATGCCATTTTCAGTTAAGTAATAATCCGCGTATTCCTCTATCACTTTCATGGCATATTCTGACATACAGTCACACTCCTTCATGAAAATGAGTGTGTACAGTGGCATGATGAAGTGCTCACAGACCTCTCTGTAATGGCTATGGTACTGGTGAGCCCACAATGGTCTATAAGCGGCATAAACAGGCATTCTTTCCCTCTCCCAGATGCACCTGAGATCGAGGAAAGGCTGGTTGCACAATATGCAGTCTATCAATATTGAACTCATATAGAATTCTGATCTTTTCTAGGACTCTCCCTCCAAGGATGAGGTTAAGCAAGAAGAAAGACTGCTAGATACCATGCTGGCCCAATTGAAAATTGTCCCTTGGGTGGCCACATGGAAAATAATGGGTATCCACTCTAGCTTGAAGAGTCTGCCATGAGCTCTCCCAAAGACCCTATTAAGCATTAGAGCTATAAATCTGTAGGGAGCCCTCAAGCTCGCTGTATCATACTCACTTGTCGGTCTGTACCGGTAATGCTTTCCCTGCAACAGCATTCTCTTAAGAGTTTCCACTACGTCCATTCTAATGCTGTTCAGCCAATCATCAGATAAGAAAACTTGGGCTTCTAGTAGGTGATAAGCCAATGCCACATATCTAGGGCTAAATACAGCATAGCCCTATCCTTCAACATTTCCCATAATCATTGTAGTTGTATCTACTCGGGGTAGAATCCAGCCAATTAATTCAGAGCATGGGAACAACTCTGGTCAAGTGGCAACCTTCATGAGAGAAGATTTCTCTATGTTAGCATAGATGGATTCTTCTTCGAGGCCCATGTCGGGAACCTCCCTGCGGGAAATCAATCTATATATTTCACCCCATTTGTACTCGGGTTCAACACCAGAAACACATTGAGTGTCTTCATATATGTATTCGGTCTTTGTGAGAACCTCTACTTCTGGCTCTTCTTCGACCACAGGGGCCTTCTTCTTCTGCCTCTTGGACATGGTGGATTCGAATTCTTCCTGCTATATATAACATTATAACATTGAGAAATTCAAGGTGCAAACATTTATATGACAGTGTGCAGCGTTTTACTTCTTCTATGTGTATCATGACAGTAATTTGTTGAAGTATGTGTGTATGGACTGAAATGTCCTGACTAACAAAATTATTAAACCCAATGGACAGTGGAAAACTAGTTATATACAGTAAAAAAAATGCAATCTACCACTGCTGTAGGACACTAAACAATCATATTCAAGACAGAAAAAGATCTACATTAGTATGCAACACATTTCTGCTTTCTATGCATGCCATGGTCCTTTCGCTGTGAGGGAAAGACAGTAGCAGTTACGCAGGTTTTCAACAGTGCCTTAGAAAAACCATACCCACGCTCCTCTGGTCAAAAAACTAAGAATAAAGATAAATTCCCTCCCACAGGCTGAGGCTTGACCGCTGAGCTCTACTGGGTAGCTTGAAGTATAGAGATAAACAATGGCTGGGTTTTAAGCGGTGCGGGAAACAACAGTAGTAACTATGAGGTTTTCTCAACGGTGCCATGCCTACACCAATAGAAAAGACATATCTCCTCCGGCAAGCCATGGATTCGACACTAAGCTTAGCGAGGATGCGCAGAACCATGAATGTGAAAACGGCTAGGGCTTAAAATACGGGTAACGTACCACGGGAAAAAACAGCCCCAAACCCCTAAATCAGTCCATGGCCGACCTACCTCATACCTATCACAACTGTGAAGGGCGGTTTGGCGCAGACGGCGTAACGGCCGTCTGCGCCGAAACCCCTCAATCCCTATGCACAGGGTAGCAGAATGAACAATGGCGGAAAAACAAAGCTGCTCTGACGGTCAAAAAAAAAGAAGATAAAATCACCACTTATATAAGCGTATAACCTAGTGGGTCGAGGAAAACGGCCGGGGACCCAAAACCACTGTAGAAAACCACTAACAGTTCAAATGGAATGGGAAAAAAAAAACACCAAGGAACCTACTTGGCGATACAGCGAGTCGATGATGGTAAAGCTTCCGCAACTGCCACCTGGATGTAGGTAGACCGACAGCGGGGACCTTCGCTACCTCAAGAAAACGATAGCTCAACGGCAACAGTGTTTGGTAGTTAAAATAACAATGGAATAACAATACACCGTCCCCGTATATATATGTTTGCTTACACATGCTAGGAAAAAATATCAAACATCAGTGAGCTTTTGCATCGGAGGTTGAAAGTAATCTTCCTTCCACAACGGTGGACGGGAAAAACGTGGACCCAGCCACAGAGACCCGCATGGCGAAAAAACAAAATCAGAAAATCGAACGTCGGAAAGTTTTCGAATTGGAGGATGAAAGCGAACGTTCTTCCGCTATGGTGGACGATCAAAGCGCCAAGCCTTCCACTCTGGTTATACATATTGGGTAGCAGTTGAGAGATCGGACGTCGAAAGGTTTTCGAATCAGAGGATGAAAGTTTAAATCTTTCCGCAACAGGGAAAACTGACATGATAAAAGGTTCCGACTCAAACTCAAAAGCATTCGAAAAAACATCACTCGAATCGGGAGAAAACCGAAATTCAAAATCGAAAGCCCATTCATAACGACGGAAGAAAAGATCATAAAAGCTTCCGATACCAAAACAAAAAAGCGTCCGACGTCAGAGAAAAAAAAAAACCAACGGGTCGAAAGTCGGAAGGTTTTCTTTCCGCAAAACACAAATCCATCCGCAACTGCGGAAGACCAAAGCTCAGATCCACCCGCAACAGTGGAAAGTCAAAACAAATCATCTTCCGATTCCAGCATGTTTTCAAATGCGCTTAAGGGCAGTGATAGAACTTGATCAAAATAGTGGATGACTTAAGGCATCAGAGGAAGAAATCAAAACAATGGGTAGCTCAATCCAAGCACAAGCAATGTCTTTCTGAAAGTTCTTAGACAATTTCAAGAAGAAAATCAAACTAATCCAAGCAAAGGAGGGTCCTAAAAAATTTTAGAATTTTGGGAAATGGTTGCTGCTGCAACACATCCCGAATCTCTTTAGGATCTCTACTATATATTTCCCTTGTCCCGGGAAAATTCCATCTGCATTTCGCCACACCTCCATGCCTAGAAAATAATGCATCATACCCAAGTCCTTCATTTCGAACTCAGCAGCAAGCTTCCTCTTCGTATCAGCAATCAACCCATCCATACCTTTTACAAACAGATCACCTACATATAGTAGGAGCATCACTAGGTTGCGATCTTCAACCTTGTAGTAAAGGTTGGAATCTGCTTTACTCTTGGTAAAGCCCAAAATGGATAGAAAGCTGTCAATTCTGCCGTACCATGTCCTGGGTGCTTGTTTCAAACTGTACAGGGCTTTCTTCAATCTACACACATGAGACTCCCTGTCATGTGTCTCAAAACCGAGTGGCTGCTCCACATACACTTCCTCTTCCACTACACCATTCAAGAAAGCAGTCTTGACATCCATTTGGTGTATCTTCCATTTCATCAGTATAGCAAGAGCAAGTACTGATCTGATGGAATTGTATCTGGCTATAGGTGTAAAAGTTTCTTCATAATCTATTCCTTCTTTCTAGGAGAATCCGTGAGAAACAAATATTTCCTTATATTTTTCTCTGCTACCATCTGCAACATGCTTGATCTTGTAGATCCATTTGGAAGTTACAACCGACTTCCCTTCTGGTCTCGGGACAACATCCCAAACATCATTCTTCATGATCGATTGATACTCTTCGATCATAGTATCCTTCCATTCTTTCCTTTCCACTACTTCTTCATATTTGGAAGGTTCTTTATCGATGAAATCACATAATAATGTTACATATCCGGAGCAGGACTTGGTCCTCTTTCTTTCTCTGTGATTCTCTTCTGGAGCCCCATATCTTTCCCCACCTTGGATAGCTTCTCGTACCCAAGCAGGTTCCCTCTTGTGAGGATTCTTCTCCTGAGGTGGATCTACAAGTTCCTGAGGTTCTTCAAATTCTCAATCTTCTTCTTGAGTTTCTTCGTTCATGGTTGTGTCATGAATTCTGGGTGCTTCCGATTATTCAGGAACTTCAGCAGGTTTCTTTCTGGATTTGTTGTAGGATGAGTCTTCATCAAATGTTACATCCCTGCTGATGTCAATATTCTTGAATCCTGAAAGTATATTCTGTAAGCCTTCAAGCTTTCAGAGTATCCCACAAATATACCCTTCTTTCCTGAAGGATCTAACTTTGTCCTCTTTTCTTTCGAAATGTGTATGTATACTAGACAGTCAAACATTCTGAGATGGCTGAATTCTAGTTTCTTGCCAGAAAAGAGTTCTTCAGGTGTCTTGTTCTTGAGTACTCTGTGTGGATTATGGTTCTGTACATACACTGTTGTTCTGGTAGCTTCTGCCCATATATGCATGGGAAGATTTTGATCATGCACCATTTCTCTTGCAGCTTCCATGATAGTTCTATTCTTTCTTTCTACAACCCCATTCTGTTGTGGATTATATGGAATGGATAACTCCCTCTTAATCCCTGAGTCTTTTCATAGCTCTTTGAATTCATTTGATGTGAATTCTCCACCATTATCTGATCGAAAGGTCTTTATCCTCTTTTCAGTATGGTTCTCAATAAAGGATTTTAATTCCTTGAACTTGCTGAAAACTTCATCTTTGTTCTTCATAAAGTAAATCCATGTCTTCCTAAAAAAGTCATCAATAAAAGAAACATAGTATGCATACCTTCTTAATGAACTTGATGACATTGGACCACATACATCGGAGTGGATGATTTCCAAGATTCATTTTGCCTTGCTCTCGCTACTTGGAAATTTTTTCTTTGTGTTCTTTCCTTTCGCACATCCTTTGCAGACCCCATCATGTTTTGCTTGAATTTCTGGAAGACCTTCAATAGCTTTGCTTGCAAGTGGTAGTGCTCTTGTAATGAACATGTGCAAGCATTCTATGCCAAAGTTCATTTGGCTCTACTGTGTCATGGTCCAAGGCTTGTTCTAGATGGCCCTTCAATTTGTATAGACCTCCCTCTTGTTCCCCAATCACTACTACATCATTAATAGTCTTTCCCTTTGGCCACATGATAACTTGGACATCTATAAATGCAACCCTCATGCCTTTTGCATCTAATGCATATATGGAGAGGAGGTTCTTCTTTAGTCCTGGTACAAACAATACTTTCGTCATTTTCATATAATTTCCAGAGTCTAGCTTATAGGAGGATTCCCCACTACCTTTTATTGGATACTAGTAATCATCTCCAAGTTTCACCTTGTGTGGTGATTCATGTTCTAATAGTTTCACAAAGGATTCTTTGAGTCCTATCTTATGTTTGGAAGCCCCACTATCTATAATCCAATCATTTCTTTCATGTGTAATGTTTCCCATGAGAGCAAAAAATCAAAACATATTCTTCATCACTTGAGGAATCATCACTTTCATGTCTGATTCTCTTTGAGGAAGGTTCATCATCCTCTACAACATGAGCATCATGTATTCTCTTGTTTCCCTTGTTCCTATGGGAGACATTTTTGTTTCTAGGACATTCTCTAGCATAGTGTCCTTTCTCGTCACATGTATAACATCTAATTCTAGACAAATCTTTTATAGTGTTATCTTTGTGAGAGTGCTTGCCTCTGGGGTGATGAGAACTTCTTCTAGTTTTCTTGGAATGTACCGTGAGAGCTTGATCTTCACTTCCTATATGTTCTTCTCGAGCTGCTATTCGAGCTTCTTCTTAAGAGCATTCTTCCCATAGTCTGCTGAACTTGACTAACTTCTTTCTGGTACATATTCCTTGAATAAAGGAGTCCCATGATCTAGGGAGACCATTCAAGCTGTTCATTAAAATCTATACATTCTCCACTTCTTCATCTACTGCTTCCAGCTATTCCTTGATCTGAGAGACCCTTGTAAAGTAATACTGGATGGTTTCTGCATTCTCGATCTTTACATTCTTTAGTCGGTTTCTCAGAGTCATCTTCCGATTTATGTTCTTCCCTTCAAACAGTTTGGTTAGGGAATCAAACATAGCTTTAGGTGTCTTTAGGGAGGACACCTATGTTATGACGTGATCCTTGATTGAATTAGCAATAATCCTCTTAGCCATAACCAACTTCTTCTTGTGTAAGGCCTTAGCCTCATCTCCCTCTGGAATTGGAACCTCGTCATTGATAAACGAGTCCAACTTATTTTCTTACAGGACTAGGGAGATCCTATACTTCCAGGCTCGAAATTTATCAGCTCCCTCAAGCTTTTCATTAAGCTGGTATGATGAGACATCTTAACTGAGAACCTCAAATGGAAATACAAAAGATTTAGATCTTACCAGGTCAAGATGTCGAATCTGGATTTGGAGCTAAATTTCTACAGTGCTAGTTCAGGAGCAGATTAGGGTTTGAATTTTCTGGGTTTCTCTCCAGCCAAATTCTTTGATTTTGATCTCTAAACTTCAATTTTGAGGAGGAGATCAATCCAGGCCTGGGCTCACTCAAAAATTCCACTTCTGTGGAAAGCCCTAATTTCTAGCAATAGTGTTGGGTCCAAAACTAAAAAAGCTTAGAATTGGATTCTGCTTCAACAGAAAGATGCGCCCTAGGGAGGAGTGTCATCCCAACATTATTTTGCTAAAAATATGTGGAGAGAGGTCCCAAAAGTAGGAATCCCTATTTTCCACAGCTACATAGTGTCTTCTTCTCAGGTTAGCTCTGATACCATGTTAGATTTTTAACATTAAGCTAGCATTATATTAGGATCTTTAACTGAGAGAATAAAAATCATAGAAATCAAACATAAGAGATAATGAACATAGTGTTTTTCCTCAGGGAAACCATAAATGGAGAAAACCCCGCAACTTCCATAGAGATAGAATCAACACCAAAAGTAAGACCCCAAAACAGTAAGATGATCTCCTGACAGCAGTAGCCTCTTTCTTCCTAGCCCCAGTGTCTTCTTCTTCCTCAACTATGTGCTACAACTGAGTGTGAGTGAGTGTGTGATAAATAGAGAGGCTCACTCTCTATTTATACTAATTCCCAACTTGACAATAACCTACTAGGGCCGACTTCTCTATGAGAGTCTAATAACCCTAGTGCCCCGAAACTGTGGGGAATTTAACCCTTGATCAATAAGAGGGTTACCCACAATGACTTGACATGACTTGTTTACATTATAGAACCTCCTGATAGGAACATCAGGGCATGACATGACTCAAATACATTACAGACACATCCTGGAATAAACATCGGGGTACAATACATAAGAAATACAAGTGAATACATTCCGAAGTTACAATTACATTAACACTATCATCTTATTCATGAACATTTACACATGGTATAAATGTAGTGCAACACCATCGTCACATTACAAGCTGTTAGTAAAACAAAAAGTGAAATGTAGATTCATTTTCCTTGTA
This sequence comes from Pseudotsuga menziesii, assembly GCA_001517045.1. NCBI lineage: Eukaryota > Viridiplantae > Streptophyta > Pinopsida > Pinales > Pinaceae > Pseudotsuga > Pseudotsuga menziesii. The sequence continues at coordinate 420,679 of LPNX010743858.1, read as the reverse complement.
ACAGTAATGAGAAAAACAAAAATACTAGAACACATGGAACTTGACAATAAAAATATGCAATCCAATTTGAGGCTAATATTTGACACTCTAGAATATACAATATATCATGACAAATTTACATTCAATAACTGTCTCCATATCTTAGGCCTCACATAAATTTATCATACATCCATGAAATCCAATGTAGTTGAACCAATCAACAATCTTACTAAAAGGGAAACTAGAGTACATAATGACTACTCATTTTTCTTGAGATATTATCAGTGAGTAATGAAAACAAATATGTATAATACATGCTTGATTTGTATGTTATAATAACCTATTGTAGTTCTTATAGGACAACACTTGATGGGAAATTGAAAACAATGTTCAAATTTTTATGTCAGGATCATCAAAATTTTGATTCCTATATTTCTATGATAATGGTAGACTTGAGAAACAATTTCCAAACTTGTAGAAAATGACTTCACCACAAGTTGTTTATATTGTGTTTTCCTAATTAACATTACATAATAGCTCAAGGAAATGTAATTTTAATAAGTCTTCTCCTAAAATATCAAAGATATTTCATACTAAATAAGCCTAAAGAGATAGAGCACAATCCTAGTAATTCATAATATCTCACATATCAATCTAACAACCTAGAAATGGCAATCAATATGTTATGTGATATGGTAGGTACAATGAAAATAACTTGACCTTCACAATTATGATAGGGAATTCCTGATTTATGTTTTCCCTCTATCACATTTATGAACATGCTTTCATGAATTCTCACTTGATTTGGAAACAAATTTGCACAAAATTCCACCTCCCTTTCACAAAATGAATAAATTGTGTTTATAAAACAATTGAAATGTGGGAAAATATTGATGCAATTTATTTCCGTTTTCTAATATCTAATTCTCTCAATATCTCCTTCTCTCAATCTCTCCTCCTAATTTTTCTTAAACAATTTTTTTTCATGGCAAATGGATTTTTAGTCTTGCGCGCGGAAAAGGGAGCCTAATACAAACAAAAAATGATAGTATGTGTGTCTCTTAAGTGACGTATAATGTAAACATTTATTAAGAGACGTTTGTTCAGCCAAACTCAAAATTTTTACTAAAATTACCTCCTGTTCAGCTTGATTTTAACAACAGGAGGTGAATTGTTTCTCAAACATAGATGGAAACATCAAATTTGGGGTCCAAATGTAGTAGTGTCTTATCCATAGTGCTTATATAATAGTATACAATGAAGTGGTAATATTGGTGGAGATAAAAACATCTTAGTTGTTGGAACCTAATATATTAGAGTTAGGTGAAGATAGATAACCATGAGGAGTCCAAGGGATATATTGGAAGATGAAACCAAGCATCATCTTATGGTGTATTTATGTGTATATTCTTTTAATTAAATGAATGTGCTTTGACACCTAAATTCCATTGTCTTTGTTTAGTCCTTTTTTATGTGTCCAACTGGGCATTCCAATAGTGGTATTAGAGCACCCAAGCTTTTTCCTCCGGTCATTGTCTTCCATAACTATTGTAAACCTAAATTATGTCCTCTATCTTGTCTTCATTCTATCGCATAATCCTTGGCACACTCCAACTTGCATTTTATTCTCTTCCTGAGAGTGTTTCTTCTTTTCCTCATATGTGCTTAGATTGTCGAAGCCTGCTCTTGGCCTATTATTTTCCTTCTGTATCCTGCAGTTTCTATCCCTCTCCTCCAAGACCATACTCAGTCACTTGAAAAACCTTAACATTCTATCCACTATATGGAAAACCATAATTTTATCATTCTTGGTCACATGTTATCCGAGCTCTATGTGCTAGCTTGCACTAAGGAATTATCATTACCAGCTCCATGTATTATCTCTAAGTTTTTATTTTAAATAGTGTTCATACATCCTTCTACGAAAGTGGGTATCAAACATCCAAGTTTTATTCCAATTGATAATGCTTGTATTTAACCTATCAGTTGGTTAAAAACACCATGGAAACTTTGATTGACACTTTCTCTCGCATAGCAAGAGGATAAGGTTAATCATAGCCTCATCAAATTACAACAGTCGATCAATAAGCATTGAGTGGGAGATGTACACTTGATAGGATACACCTCATGGTTTGTTGTTGAAGAATCCATTTACAATATGAATAAAACCTATTTGCTTCACACTACAACAAATTCCCATCAATAGATTAATCGTATTGAAACTTAGATAGAGGTGCTTCTTTCATCCACCTGGGATCCTTGATCTCTCTTTTGTGGATAAAGTATTCTAATCTCATAGTGTTTGATGGGTATTCAGCATATTTAGGACTACATGAATATACAAGAAGGAATACTTCTCTTTTGACTCAAAATTATTGTCACATGATCGGAATACTATAGTGAAACCCCACATGCAAACTAGTTGTGGGAGCATATTATAATTTACTTGTATTTCCCAAGTAGATAATAATGAATCTGTCATGGAAGATTTGAGTTGTAAGATATTTGAAGATATAAATAAGGAGTTTGTAAAAAACTCATCTTTATTCTTTTCTTTTAATAACAGTCAATTGTTCATTAACCTTTCTCCAAATCACAGTGTTAATATAAATCAGAGTGCCAATAATGCAAGAAACAATGGTATATTTGAGTTGGAAACATATCAATTTGTGTGGGTCTTCCATCTCCACATGAGGCTCCTCCATTGAAGTGACTTAGACCTATGAACACTGTTATCTTCTCAAATAAATTAGTCAAATTTATTTTACTAAGAGGTAGAAAGTCATTAGAAAAAGCTTTATTAAATTTTTTTCAGGCTCATTTTAATGAGTTCTAACTTGTAAATATTTAAAAAAAAACTTTGGAGTTAGTATTTATTTCAACAAACTTGAAAAATAGGTTTCCGTGGCTAATAATTGTTTCAAAATGGTCTCTAATCCACCAAATGCGGACTTTTGGCAGCTAAGACAACAATTTAAGGGCGCTCCAAGCCACCGAAATTAGCGTTTTTACTATGAAAAGTCATCATTTTGAAATGATTATTCTGAGCGACTGGAGAATCCTTTTGAAAAAATCTCGAAGGTTTATGTTCCTAAAATATCATAGAATAATAACCTCTCTCATTTTTCCTACAGCTATCACATATTGGGATAATTGAATCCATCTCTAAGCCCTAAATTTCAGATCTTAGAATTCCCTTGTTTGACACATGTCTTTGAAATAAATATGTCGGAAAAATGAAAACGAATCTCACATAAATGAGAGAGGTGTTTTATAAAAAAAACCAATATACAATAAACTCTCTCAATTTTCCAAAATATGTTTTTATTTGAGAGATAAAGGTCAATCTCTGAGCAGCATATTTCCAGAAATTTCTGCATTTTCCAGCCACCTCACAAATTCAGATTTGAGATAGGAAAAGAAGTTATCATATCCATATTTTGAGGATCTTGAAACTGATTTGTAAAGATTACTTAATCTCATTGAAGAATCATTATGAAGGGTTCAACTTCGGAGACTCTTAGACACTTTTTTGTATTCAAGCTTCTCATGTTCTTATCAATTAATACAAGCTCTTTTGCCGTTACATGTTCAGATTTCATCTTCTTTTTGTTCTATACTTGTGCTTGGATGTTTAATTCAGGTTTATTCTATTTACCTAATACAAAATAGTTGTCATCCTATCTCTGTGTGGGTAATTGGAATTGCAAGTATCTTCCCTTGTTATGATTAGCCATTCATATGTAAGTGCCTTATGTGTGAATCTGCCAGCATAGTGAGAATTCTTCATTTATTCACCTTTATTACAAACCCTCTGAACATTGATAGTTAGAATCCTTGTTTATTTGGTTGATTTTATGCATGTCTTGAGTGAGTGAGGTCTTATTTGTCATCTAACGTGATCCATTGAGTAAACCATTTAAAAAATATTGAAGTTACCAGTAATCTTCGAGCTGCAACCTAGAAGAGTTTCCTGGAGTGCTAACAAATCAGCGCCATTGTCGGGGAGAAGAGATTGAAGCTCAAATTCCCTGAGAGACAACATAGTTCCAGCTTTGATGATAGACAAAGCCTAGACATTATTGTTGTAATCATCTATCTGACCACTCCATGAAGGACGGATTCAGTGGCGACTCCATTGCTCAGAAATCTGTTGGCGACTCCATTGATATGAAATGAACAAGATCTTAGCAAAGAGGTATGCATTTTGTGATTTCTCAAATATTTCTGGTTACCCCAATCTAGTGCCTAGTAGAGATGAATGGGAAAATATTCTTCCCATATTTTGAGGAGAAGAGTGGGAAGTGCCAGCTGAACACTTGTTGGATTTTCATGACTTTATTCATTGGTTGCAAGTTGTGCATGAGGATGTTCAGATCAAGCTCTTTTGGTATTATTTAGAGGCAATTTCTCATGATTGGTACTGGTCCCTTCCTATTGCCAGTATTAGCTCTTTGGCAGATTCTCATGCTGCCTTTCATTTGTTTTGCAAAGGAATATTTTCAGCTGATCTTTTATATTCTAAATGCTGTCATGAATTCAATTTATTTATTAAAGAACTAAACATTCATGAAGAGTATGCTGCAATAGGGGAGACCTCCTATTGTGACCAATATCTTAATGAACTTTAGGATGATAACCATAGTACAGATTCTTTTGACATTGTATCAAATGCATCTACTGACTTAGGTTGTCATGAAGATGAGATTCTCCCCTTTGGAAACCTGAAAGATAATGAGCGGATTGAAGGAACAACATGTAACAAATTTGGATCTGCAGTAAATACTAAACGCAACCCTCAGTTTTCTGATTTGTAGACAAAGGAAGATTGCAACAAATATGAGGAGGAATATGATGATCTGAAAAGTCCAGATCAGCAGTTCATCACGCATTCTTCTCAGTCAGAGGTTGAGAAATATACAGTTAACATGGAGATCACTGAAAGCAGCCAGCAGCAGCATTTCATTCAGTTGGAATAGCAGCATGGAGAGGTATTTCTTTGTGACATTTACGACCCTATTGCAAATTATTTGGAATCTATAAGCAACATAGATATAAAAATATTCTTTTCAGAGGAAAGTTGGTTCTATCATTCGTTCAAATCACATTTATGTTGGCTATGCATTCCTTTATTTTCTAAGTTAAGATCAAAAACAAGTTCAGTAAATCAATTTCTTACATGGCTTCATTGGAAGCATGAGTTTACTTGATTAAGAAGCAGTACAATGGGTTAGTGTAGAAACAAGCACCATAATAGACTTTTCATACAAGCAGATAGATTATGTTCAGTTGTTTCTTTCTTGAATAAGCAGAGAAAGCTACAGGTTTGCAGGGGATTAGTTGTAAAGGCCAGATGACTCCATGCCCAATGGAACACTAGAAGATAGGTTTGAATTTTTGTTTTACAGGAAAGGCATCGAATCTGTGGTTCTTGGAACCTCACAGGGAGGATTCCATCCCCGAGTAGAAGCCAGATGTTATCTCCTCAAATAAATTAGTCAAATTTATTTTATTAAGAGGTAGAAAATCATTAGAAAAAACTTCATTAAATTTTTTCAGGCTCATTTTAATGAGTTCTAACTTGTAAATATTTTTAAAAATACTTTGGAGTTAGTATTTATTTCAAAAAACTGAAAAAACAGGTTTCCATGGCTAATCATTGTTTCAAAATGATCTCTAAGCCACTAAAAGAAGACTTTCGGTAGCTAAGATTGCAATTTCAGTGCGCCCCAAGCCACCGAAATTGACGTTTTTACTGTGAAAAGTCATCATTTTGAAATGATGATTATGAGCGATTGGAGAATCATTTTACACAACTCTCAGATATCTTTGTTCCTAACATATCATATAACAATAACCTCTCTCATTTTTCCTACATGTATCACGGATTGGGAGAATCGAATCCATCTCTGAGCCCTAACTTTCAGATCTCCGAATTCCCCTGTTTGACACATGTTTTTGAAATACAAATGTCAGGAAAATGAAAATGAATCTCACATAACGGAGAGAGGTTTTTTCTCCAATAAAACCAATATACAATAACCTCTCTCATTTTTCCAAATTCTATTTTTATTTTAAATATAAAGTTCAATATCTAAGCAGCATATTTCCAGAAATTTCTACATTTTTCAGCCAACTCACAAATTCGGATTTGAGAGAGCAAAAGAGGTTATCAGATCCATCCTTTGAGGATATTGAAACTGATTTGTAAATATTATTTAAGCTCATTTAATAATAATTGTGAAGGGTTCAACTTCAGAGACTCTTAGACACTTTTTTGTATTCAAGCTTCTCATGTTCTTATCAATTAATACAAGCTCTTTTGTCATTACATGTTCAGATTTCATCTTCTTTCTGTTCTATACTTGTGCTTGGATGTTTAATTTGGGTTTATTCTATTCACTTAATACAAGATAGCTATCATCCTATCTCTATGTGGATAATTGGAATTGCAAGTATCTTCCCTTGTTATGATTAGCCATTCATATGTAAGTGCCTTATGTGTGAATCTGCCAACATAGTGAGAATTCCTCATCTATTCACCTTTATTACAAACCATCTGAACATTGTTTGTTAGAATCCTTGTCTATTTGGTTGATTTTATGCATGTATTGAGTGAGTGAGTTCTTATTTTTCATCTAACTTGATCCATTGAGTAAACCATTTAATAAATATTCAAGTTACCAAGCATCTTCAAGTTGCAACCTAGAAGAGTTTCCTCGAGAGCTAACAATTACTATGTGGATACACATTCCCTTTGCATGTTAAAGACACTTGAAAGTGTGTTCCTTTATCTCTACATGGAGGTGTTTCTCGTAGATATTTGATCTCTTGTGTGAAAATTTTTGTGGGTATATCTCCATCAAGGAAAATGTTAAGAACCCTACATAAATTTATATGTATAATAATTGCGCGAATCCTCTTAATAAGTAGAAAAATTAAAAGGCTAATTGGTCAATAATATATATATATATATATATATATATATATATATATATACATTGTTAGAACATTCTAACCATCTAGGTAGTAGTGATGAAGTCATGCAATCATGCAACATTATTTAGATCCCTAGTGTTTAAACCGTAATAGTTTACTTCCTAGTTCATAGTCTTGTCGTTTTTTGTCTCATTATCCACTATTGCGCCCTCAACCATGATTTTAGGACCTCATGCACCCTCTCCCATAATTTTAACCATCAACCATCATTTACATTCAATTGATTGGGATACAATCAATTAACTAGGCCACCTCTCCTTAATTTCATCACTCTAGGCTGATAGTGAGATTTGATTACCAAGTGCTAATAGTCAATTGAACACTGTAATGCACATCGATATCATTACATACCATTAATTAACTCCCTTGTGTACAATTCAGGTCCAGTTACACTCAGTCAATTAAGCATATTTAAGAGTTAAGACTAGATCTCATGTCTAGTGATGGTTTCTATGCTAATTAAGCCTTCCCAATGAGTGGATTGTTAGGATTATTAATCCTCCCTTGTCCAAATTTGGTCATATGTCTAAATCAGGAGTCCATCCAGTCTATTTATAGTCATTAACACCATTGGGTCCACTTGACCTAATTGGGGCACATGTTTCAATTACTAAAGTGTGGGGAACACTAATTAAGGCTCACTACCACTAATTGCACTTGATTGCATCAGTTTAAGAGCCTCCTAGACCAATCTCTACAATTTAGGAAGCCACTGGGAGTGCCAAAACTAACCAAGGTCAGTTCACTTCAGTTGATGACTATTCAAGCTAAGTTAGGAGTCAGTTACATTCAGTTCTAGTCCTCTACATTCAGTTAGCACTAAGTTTACTTGACTGCACTCATGTGGGGCGCATTTCTCACCTACCACTATCAGTTAACCTTATTCAACACTGAATGTAACACTTGAGTTGTGTTTTAGAGCTATGATGAATTCCGGTTATGGTTTAGACAAGGTCAGTTAACTATTGAGTCCTCCGATAGTGATTTAGACAAGGTCTTGGTTACCTACAGTCAAGTAGAGTCTAATCAATTCAAACTTCCTCATGTGGATTCGAATTGCTTGTGGCTATTAAAGCCATTGTACTTCATTGTAATTATCTATCTAATTACTCTTTGATTAATGAAAAGCATTCACAGCTGCAAGCCATTTTTGCACTGTTTCATTCTTCAATAACTGAGTAAATTGTGTGATCTATCACGTGAGTTGTGTGTTTGTCCATAGATCTATGTGCTCAATTTAATATGGTATCAGAGCCTCGGTAGACAAGGCACTTCTCCTCCTCAGATCTCCTACTGGATCATTTTTTTTGTTTTGCAGGTACAACTTCGAAATGATTTCATCTTTGATGAGACAAGGTCTATGTCTGTCGGGTGTCTATTGGGCTCGGTAAAGAGTGTTTTAGTAAGATTAAATAGATGAATAAAAGTGATGGAGCTTTTGGAACAATAGCAACAGGTCTTTCTCCTAGCTTGCGCTACCTCATTAGATCTATTGAAGACCCGAAGGAACTCTGGACAAGATTGGACAGAACCTTTGGAATGATTTATGAGGATCATAATAGAACTTTGGAGAGAACATCCAGCACCGGAAGCATCCTTGATCCAAAAATATCGGCCTCCACTCTCTCTGATGACGTTGTTCAAGATAAAGAAGAAGCAGAAGCTTCTACACAGTCAATTCGAATTTATGACAGTCTCCATGCAGTGACTCCTTCTCCTGATGCTTCGGAAGTTCATGAGATCTCTGATATCTCATCTTCTCATATTTCTTAATAAGAAGAAGACATTCAAATCTCTGATATTGAAAAAAAAATATCTTGCACTTCCATGCAAACATTCACCAGTGATTTTCCTTTAAATTATGTGCAAAATTTACCAGTAATTGCTTCCGAAAGTGAAGAGAAATTTGATTTTTCTCCCTCTAATGTTGCTGCTGGTGTGAAAATATGTGATACCTTGGATATTTTGGAAGAAATATCAGATTATCAGAGTGATCCATTCACTCCCCATGATCTATATTTTCCAGCAAATTCCTGCAGGATTGCATGCACCAAAATTCAGAATTTTGAAGAAGAAGAAAGTTGTGCATCCACCGTCTCGGTTAACCATTTATTTGAATCTGATATTAACCTTATTGGATATGATATGATATTATTTAGATATAATCTGATATTTCTTGGTTTAATATATCAAATTCATAATCTTTCAGTACCGCTTGTAGCTGTTCTCACCAACGGTGTGAAGAAACAAGTACCGCAAGTCTCCTACAAAACTGCTGCTGGGGATTTGATTCCATTTAACAGTTTTGGATCTGTTTTGAACCTATTTAGATCTGATTTACTTTATGATCTGATATTATTTGGTTCATATTTTAAAATCCAAAATCCTTCAGTCATGCTTGTAGCTGCTCTCACCAATTCCGGTGTGAAAAATCAAGTACCGCACTTTCTCTTCAAAACTACTGATGGGGATTTGGTGTTAGTTTCCTCATATGAGGTTGCTGATATTTTATTATGTGATTCATTATATATTTAAGAAGCTATATCAGACTATGGATCTCAAGCATTTTCTTTCAACAGTCCCAGTGCTTCTTTACCATTAATCACATGCTCATCTCCTCACAGAACTAGTAAAGAGGAAGATTTTATGCATCCGCCTGGACACCTGCTCCTAACACTTGGGGCTATTCTTACCACTCATGGTTTTCTGTTCATGGATGCAACATATTAGTTTCTTGAGTGTTCCTCACATTCTCTGAATTCTCAAGAACCTTTTCTCACTTTTCAGTTGACTTCAGTTGCTCTACATGGGTCCAGTCTTCATCCAGAAACTGTCTATATTTCTGATTTAGTTGAGCATATCATCCTTCTTCCAAAGAGGAAGATTAATCCAAACATAATTATGGAGAGGTTCACATGCCAGGCCCCAGGATACCTATGCACAGAAGAACCAGATTGATCCTGATTCTATCTGCTTAATTAGAGGGGGGGATTTTTTCCCATGTGGTTTTTCCCCAGCACCTTGTTTTTGAGCAGTTACTTTAATTTACATGATGTAATGGATGACCTATGGTCTTAGTTACCAGGGAACACAGTTTGTCCAAGTTAGCATTCAAGGGGGGCGTTAGGATTATTAATCCTCCCTTGTCCAAATTTGGTCATATGTCTAAATCGGGAGTCATGTCTAAATCGGGAGTCCATCCAGTCTATTTATAGTCATTAACACCATTGGGTCCACTTGACCTACACTAGTGGAAAATGAGATATTAGTGACCACGAGACCAAAAATTTTGGTCACCACAATTTGTTTAAAGGGATAAATGACCAAAATTGTTAATTCTAAGATATTTAACTAAAAACAATCAAGATAAATTACCATTTTTGATCACGGGATAAAAACCAACTAAAAATGACCAAGATAAATGACCAAATTTGATCATGGGATATCTAGACTACAAATGAACAGATTACAATTGGTCATTTATTTGGTCATTTTTAGTTGTGTCACTCCGGCGCCAATGGAAAAATTACAAATTTGACAATGAAATTATACATTTTACTAAATTCTAACACTGCATATGGATTCATAGAGGTCTCTGAATCCATCTGCAGTGTTAGAATTTAGTAAACTGTAGACCCCTCATGTGTCATAGCTCAACTATTGACACTAATTTAGCTATTATAATCAAGAAATATTTATACACTAGTGTCACAACTCAACAATTAACACCAAATTAGTGTTATTGATAATGACGATGTCCTATCGAGACACCAAATTAATGTATAATATCCTTCATATATATCCAGGTTTCTTTTAATGTTGTATTATGGACCTTATACCATCGATTTCCCAACTACTTTATAACGCTCCAGTGCATTTACAACATTCTAGTCGAGTGGGTTTACTCATTAGGGAGACTACCCAATACCATGAAATATTACACCCTCATTCATTGATCTACTTTATTAAACCTTACCATCCAATCAATCACTTGAATGCTTGATAAGTCTTATTGATGGACTAGGCTATAGATCACCTCACTACTCTAGATGAATAACCATATTTAAAAGAAATCCTTGAAAAATTCAATAATTTTACATTTTTTCTCATCCTAATTATGATATAAAATTAGTTAATTTATTTTTCAACATTTTTATTAATAAAAATTATTTTTTTTTAATGAAAAATTTCAATATTTAATTTTTGGAATTGTGAGTGAATTAAAGTATTTTAGTTTTTTTTATAAGATCAATGGATGGATTAAATATTTTTTATTTCTTTTTCTTCACACCAATAGACTAAAACTAAAATGAGTGTCCATGGGCTAGAGCGAACCTCTACACCCAGATTGTACAATAGTGTTTTTAAATAGCCCCCCTTTTTAACTTTCTTCACTAAAATTAGTGTCAATGGGGCTAGAGCGAACCTCTACACCCTGATTGTACAATAGTGTTTTTAAATAGCCCCCTTTTTAACTTTATTTAGGTCTTTGAATGGCTTCATGGGGTTGTACCAAGGGAGGTAGCCATATTAGTCCTAGTAAACACGATGGGCTTCTTTCTTTTGTTGTTAATATCCCAATGAAAAGGAAATTATAGTTTATCATACATTTACATCAAACCATGAAACCTGGGCATTGCTAAAAATATATGTACATTAAGTCTGCATAAAGATGGTGGGATACCAGGAAACACAATTTGGAATAGATCGTTGAGAGGAAAAGAGAAGGACGATTGGGTAGATCGGTTGCTCGCATGGTTCCAGTTTGAAAATGCATTACAGCTTAATCTCAACTGCCACATACTGGTAAAACCCTTTAACTCATCATCGACTTCTTCATTTGGAGATGTAGGAGGCTTCGATTATGTTGGTATTGATTTTGAAATGGCCCATTGATATTCTAGGCTCAAAGCTCCTCCTACAAAACCGTGAATTGTTAAGTTCAACAAACCCCAAATTAGTGATAAAAATGAAAAAAATGACACTACATAGATAACGATAGAAAGACAAAGAGTGATCTAAATAAGGGTTTGAATTTGGTGGGGGATCAAGAGAAAATGAAGAGATTGGCATGAAATCTAGGGTTCTAGTTGATGAAGAAGAGGAGAAAATTTAATGACGAGAAGTTTCTATGAAATTGGTTGCATTGAAAACACCCTATAATGCCGAAAATATTGTCATTAATGAGGTGCCCCAAGCATGACAAAGACAAATTTCTTACCAAGCTTCATTGGTCAAAAATTTTCAAGCAGGATTGAAGAAGATTTGTGCACATGTGTTGGGGTTTGGAAAAGACTTCTCGTGTAGACGCATTATTCTTCATCCCGTATCAGTATCTCTCTTGTGGCAGAGTTTTCTTCTTCTATAGAGGTCGTGGTATTGAGCATAGACATCTGTCTTTCTTGTTGGGTAAAGTACAAGTAGTGGAGGCCGAGTTCCTCTTCCTAGGAATAAATTGAATATAAGAATTTCTAGCAAATCATTATAATATTCACAATCATGTTGACATTGTCATATTGCTTCATGTTCTTGACAATGATCAAAATATTTTTTCAATCTACCACAGATACAAATACCCAAGTGATTGAAATTTTTAAATCTATTCCCTAATATTGTATAGTATTTACAACGACAGCCACATAGGGTTTCAAAATATTGCTCGATATTTTATAGTTGTAGACATAAGAATTTATACTAATTAATAGATTTTGTGCAGGAAATCTGTTTTCAAAGAATGTGAGTGGTGTCGAAGTTACCAAGAGGGTATTTCTAGCAAAGTCACTATAAGCTCTTAGTAAATGTCATTGGTCAGAGGCATGTTCATGATATCAAGAATTATGATATATGTAATTTAATTTTACATTTTTGTTTTGGAGGAGTGGTAGAGGCGACAGGGGCTAATCTATTTCAAGAAATACAAATATAATTGTTGCTATACAAAAAGTATTACTAGATAAGATAATAGATTATATATTTTATTGAATTTTAATGATAAATGATGACTCAGGGATAGATGGCTGATATGGTCAATGTATGGTTAGAAGCTTGGGAAAAATTTGGCTAGTAAAAAAATATAAAAAACAAACATGTTTATGAAAACAAATAAATTATCTCTGACAATGGGTGATGGCATAACACAAACTCATTTTACAACATCTTCAGAAAAGGATGTGTCTGGTACTTCGTCCTCCACTCAGACTCAAGATACCCATTTTCTAAGCAGTGCAACTAATATGCCCCAAAGTGGACCACTGGATTCATCAGAACAACTTTTCAGTCTAGATGATAGTCTTTCTTTGGAATTCAGAATGTTGAACATTTGGGGTCATCATCATCTGTAGAAAATGAGGAATAATCCCAGAGCTATGACTTGGAAAAATTTGTGGTGGTCTGAACTATTGATAACATCAAACCCTCAGTGACATGCACTATCGGTGCCTATTGTTGATATCATTTCATCCTATGTTTCCATTTCAACTCCAAAAGTAGGATCAGAAACCTCTGGCCATGAAAATTTTAAAGGTGATTCTGTTAAGGCATCAAGTCCAATGACAAAATAGCCTTTGAAAAATAAAAATAAGAATGAATGAATGAAAGGAACATGCTACATTGAAATATGATGACTCAAAGGAAGCTTAAGTCTCCTCCTTTGAGTTGACTAGAAGGATCAGCGAGAAGAGTTTAAAATTACCTAAAGAAATTGATTATGTTTCTACTGTGAGGATTTCTCATGTCCTAGTGGTAATTCCTTATCTGCTGATGAAAGGTCATCAACTTAGACTTAGTATTTGCGAAATATTTTACTAATCTTGGACTTACAAATACTTGTTTAACTACCATCCTACTTTTGTCAATTCTGTGGCATAGTAATGGTTAAATTTGTCTTTTTGTCCTAGAATGTGATCTATATCATCCTACTTGGCATTGTATTCATGTTTTTGTAGTGAAATTATGGCCATACTTGAGTTCAAATTACTGCTCCTACAGTTGCAATATAACCTTATTTGATTCTGGTTTCTTGGTCTTGAAGTGGTGTTCACTGCACCTAATCAAATGGTTGCTTGTACAAACACAACCCAACCTTATTGTGTCCCTCCTATATATAGACTATGACACTCGTTGGATTCTATCCTTTGATGAATATGACTCTCCTATCTTGATGGAAACTTGAGGCCCTTTACTCTACACTCTAATAGATTCCCCTGACTAAGGGACCTTTATATGAAGTCTTCAAAAGTCTACTAAGAAGAAACTAAATATATACAAACATTATTTTGGCACCATTAAGGATGGATTTTAGAGAAAGAATGTACTCACTTTGGAATTTTTGGGAAAATCTAGCTTGACCTTTGGCTTTAAACTAGATGCTTTTGCATTGTCTAATAGGTAAATAAGAAAGTACAACACAATTTTCCTAAATTATGACTTGTCATAACATTCTATCATTACCCATATCTTAGTTATCACTTTCCTTCTAAATAAGATATACAATGTGAGAAGTTCAAAGAGTCATAATACTTATGAAACAACCTCATATAACATATTCTTATTGGGGTAGGATAATAATGTCTTTTTACTAATCTTCAAGATTCATAATTGATGGCCTTTTATTTTCTAAGCTTTAGTAGTTTGTAGTTTATGGATTTTTAGATAAAGATAATGAGAATTAGGTTGGTGAAGGATTTGAATATGAACTTTGATTAGAACATCATAACATCATAAATATAGGAGGCATGGGAAGACAAATTTTAAGGATATGCAATGTGGAAAGTGGTTGATTGAGGTTTATTTTGAGCTTTAGTAGTTTATAGTTTATGGATTGCTTAGTTAAAGACATAACGAGAATTAGGTTGGTAGGGGATTTGAATATGAACTTTGATTTGGATGTATTAAAGATAGAGTTTTATTTGGACTTCATAGAGATAGAGGCATGGGTATATCGATTACAAGGATATGTAATGTGGTAGGTGGTTGACTAAGGTAATAATGTTTGTATATACTTTAACACTGAATTTATTTCTAATAAATTTTAACATAATTGCATATCTGAATTGAATGTAGCCGTAGAATGACAATAATCTTGAATTTTGACATTTAGCAGATATACTAAAAAGAAAATTAAAACATTAACCATCACAAAAGGCACATAAAAATTTACGCTAGGGAAAACCTTTAGGAAAAACACCAACAAAATAATTTTCCTTAATATGAGATGACTAAATTTACATAAGCATATTTGATGAGCAGAATTTTGCAATGGCCACAAGGGAACACATACCAAGACAATCTGAAGATGAAAAATCTTGAAGATATAGGTTAAGGGTTTCTTAGTTGATGTAAGCCCTTCAACTAATGACGTCAGCCATGGTTTAGTTTGCTAGTGGTCTGTCTAGTTTTATGCTACATGTAGCAACCATGATCCATCCCTCCTAGGGATTTGTCCACACTGCAGAGACCACTAGGACATGTGTATTCCTGCAACAACCCTTATATAAGTCCTAGAGGATCCTTTCGCACTGTGGATACCTTCCTTGAGCTCTGGTATCCCTTAAAACTCTGTTACAACCTTCATTAAACTATGCTAGAGCCTTGGAAGCCCTTAAAACCTTTGTGACTACCCTCTGTACACAAGATGGAGCCCTATAAGGGATTAAGATATTCTGTCGTTGCTGCGATGGAGGAGAAAAGAGGCCCTAAGCCTATAACACATACCCTAAACTTGTGACAACCCTATAGCATAAAACGAAAACCCCGATGGGGTTTGTGACAACTGCACACAAACTATAGAAGCCCTAATAGGGCTTGTAACATCCCTTGTAAGCTCCAACATGGCCCCTAGAGTCTGACTCACTTGTCCACAAACCATCATGTTATGTATGATGAAGTGACAATAATATATGTCTAGCATTTGCATTTGGCTTCGAGGGAATCATGGATTGAGTGAGTTGTAAGATTTCTATGAAAGTATTTGAATAAGGAAAAAAGTACATATTGATGGGAAAATTACCTCATTCTTGAAAGGAAGTTAAGGGGTGCATAGTATGATGGAATCTTATCTATTTTTTTGTTGTACATGATTTGGTTTGGAGATTAACATTTAGGGAGAATAATGGAGTAAAGTTAATTGTAAGATGGATATGTATATATGTCCAAATGCAAGGTAAAGTGAATGGGAACATGGCGATGATGAGAGAATACTTACCGGACTTGGTTCGGTCAACTTTGAATTGCATATCTACCTTCTTTTCAATGATTGAAATACCATTTTCTTTTATTAGGATCTCAGTCAACGGGTATCTTTATATGATTATGAACTTATAGTTGGATAGAACGGAAAATATTGCTGGATTTTGGAGAATATGTTGGGAGAGCAGGAATGCTAGACTTCTTACGTGTTATAGGAGAAAGTAAGTTTCAAATGATATATCTGATACTTTTTTCATGATTTGATTTATTTGGCATTTGCCTTTAATTTCCTATCACTGATATTGTTGATATTGCTTAGGTGAGAGAGTAAGTTTCACATCCTAGCACATTTTTCATGATTTGGTGTATTTGGCAGTTTCCCTTCTATTCCCCATGTAAGTTGTACCTTTATTCAATGTGGAAGAAACATGTCATGTGACTTTATTATCAAAGGTTGCATGTGTTGGCTTTAATGTAGGAGTGGATATTGTGTTAGTGTCCATGTTGAGAATGTAATCACAATACCCCCAGACGTAGCATAATACAGGTTCAACCATACTACATCTCATTTCAATAATGTAGTACAAATAATTTATTGCAGTTATATAGAAAATAATAATTTTTAAAAAATGTGCTAAAATGAATGGATTTCCAATCCATTACCCTCATACACTATAGAATCTAGTGGAAATGATGCAATCCTGAAATCTGAAAACTGTTAAGTATGTTGAATTCATAATGGGATCTAAGATTCTACTTTTTGCATATGAAGTCCAATGAGGTTGGAACCACTCTCAAACATCCCGAAACAATTAATGGTAATGTTAAAAAATTAATTTAAGAACTTAACATTGTCTTTAAGTATGAGTCTGAGTCACCTGTTTTTAAAACATTGCTTTAGTATTTTGGAAGTCTTTTCATTAAAAAATCAAATATTTTTGGGATCAGTGGGTCACAAAATCCTTGAAAGTTTCAAGATCTGTTTGAAATTTTGTGATTTTTTTATTTTTTTATTTTACACAGGATCCATTTCCTCCACCAGAGTATCCATTTCCATGACAGATATTACGTGGATATAGATCAGAGGATCCTACACACCTGGTGGTGGATCTGGTAACACATAACTAAGGAGAGATTACTAAGTAGGATGAGAAGATGAACTATCAGATGAAAACTTAGATATGGTGGGTAGGTGACAAAGGGTTCTATGCAGTAGATATCTCTCTTGAAACCTTTCCTATGGAAATCAGTGGTGCTAAATAAAGTCAAGTTCAAAGTAGCTATATGAACTTAATTTGCATGATTATCCCAAAAGACTTTACTAATATGTGACTATACTATAGACGAACTAAAAACTATCTACTGTTGTATGAAGAAGAAATGAAAACCAACTTACAATATCTTAATAGGTGAGATGTTTTCAGAACAAGGTGCCAACTGAAATACTTGATGGTAACCCCAAGGGTCTCAATGGGATTTGATCCCTTTACCTTTGTGAACGTTTCCATAAGATAATCTACCAATAAAATATAACCCTTGTTGTTTATTGAAGTTTGACATATATGAGCATATGGTGTTTTTTATTACTGGTATGGTGGCATGTATGTGGGAGAATATTAAACATTGAATATTAATTTTGATTCTTGAATGGACATTAATGTATGTATTCTGATTTATATTGTTTTTCTTTATCTCTCATATGTGTTGTATTTGTGAAGATATGGACATTGTTGATTTCCTTATTCGTAACAATTGGTCATGGTGCCTCTACTGATCTTGAATCATTCCAATGCCCATGCATCTAATGACTTATGCAATGTGATTTGGTGCAAGTTTTCTAGGAGACGAGTAATTTGATTTTTTCTCTAGATGAAAGTCAACTTTTGGCATATTATTTTCTTCATATGCTTCTTTTGTGTCCTGACCATTGGAAACCATGGGGAGCTTCTTTTAGAGTCCATACCTCTAATTGGTTATCAATACGGTTGTTCATTCCGTGTATAGATGCACAATAGTTGATAACATAATGAAAAATAAATCATACAATTTCTTGGTAATTAGATTTCGTTATACATCTTGTGATAAAATTTTATGTGTTGTTTATCTATTGATTACAATTTGTATTGCAGAAATTATTAATAATTTGAATTATAATATTTTGTAAGCATTGATGACATCAATAAAGTGCTCTATATGCAGGGAATTCTGGTTTTTGCTTCAGTCATGACTACATTGGGATTCCAAATATTACTAGAGTCTATTTGATAGCTTATGTCCAAGGTAAATATCTTGACCTTATTTGTTTTCACTCCTATTATTTTATTAGAAGTTGACAATAAGTTCTCCATTTGTTTCTCTATATCATTCTTTTCTTTGCACTCTACATAGCATCCATGTTAAACATTGTCCTTGTTTAGTTTTCCATTGACTGTTTTAGGTCATCTTGTACATAATATATTTATTTTTTCCTTTATATTTTGATTGTAACCATGCATAAGATGTCATGAAAATTTTCCTTGAGTTCTCTCGTTTTTTATTTTTTTTGCAAATATAAACTTTGCTTGTCTATATAGTATGATCCCAAATACAACGATGGACCATTTTTCCATGTAATTTCCACATGCTGACCCTACATCCCTTGGTAAAGAGTGATATTGCTAGTATTTTTCAATCCTTAATAAAAAATAAGCTCATGAAGAGCGAACATGTCACAAGTGGGGTTTAAATTGGGTGGGTAGGGTAACAACTCTCGACCACTTAAGCTAGACCCAATTGAAAAATACAATGATGGACCATATTTTATTTCTTCCTTAAATGAACCACCTCATACTTGTCTATATTTTGGCAGGTTTTCATAGACTCCCTTAATTAGTTTTTTATGGAATTAAAGTCACTATCTATTTGAGCCAACAGTTGCTAGTTTGCATAGAATTTCAAGCTGGCGTAGTTTAAAATTCAAATAGTCAAATCCACCTCTGGAATTAGGCTCATGTTCACTCTCATTCTAGTAATTCTCATGATTTATCTCTTGGCCTTCATGGAACTTTCAATTTTGGTGAGTAACTTACTTAGCCCTATGATATTGAACCTACATACCATCTATTCAAGTGAAATACCCTAAAATCAAGATATATTCTCAGCATTGAGGATAGGAGAGGCACAGGGAGAAATACTTAGTTTGTTTAAATCTTGGGCTAATAGAGTTTGTATCTACCACCTTATCGTATCATTTTGTAGTATGTATGTATGTGAATGTGATGATTAACTAATCTAGATAGATTAGACCGAGGAAAGGGGGTAGTTTCCTTTAACTAAACCCAAAAATGGTTGCAATTGACACAACATGGTCATGTGATCCCTTGTAATGAAAAGACTCTTTCTGTTTAGCAGATTTTTTTGTACTAATCATTAATATGTCTTCTGTGTTTTGACTCTTTGAGTTTTTTGTAAGGATGAACCTATCCTTGGCCAGTGGGGTACTAATTGAACTCTCAAACCTCAGATAGCCTTCAAAATTTTTTAGTGAGCTAAATGACAAGATTTGAAAGTATACCAACACATCTATATGCAATTTATAAAAAATTCCATTTCCATCATCATAATTAACCATCCCAAGAAAACAATAAAAGAAGACATATCTCACAAAAATTGAACATTCAAAATGGTTGATACAGTGATTTTCCACCCAGCAATAGGCATTTACTGTAGATTCCATCCTCTAGCTCAGTTATGAGCCGACAAGGGTAAGGGTTGCTCTTTTTGGATAATCTCTCTCTGAGACCCCCCACCTATAAGACCACAAGATCCAGGCTAGACAAGCCACTCAACAATGAGATGATAAAGAGTTGCCTGCTAGCCATACTGATGGATATTTTGTCAGTGCCTTCCCAACACTCACCTCAACACATGAGAAATCCCACACTGCTCAGTGCTAACATACACACTAGCTTGATCATTCCATTGTCAATGTACCAACAATGCAGCGAACCATCAATAGACGAGCTACAATTTTGAAAATAGAATTCTTAGGCTGACCTACAATTGCAGTAAGGGTTCTAGCCTCCAGGCTTCTAAGATCTCTGCTAATCTCAGGGATAAATCCCTACTAGAAATTTATTAGCCTGTCATGAATCAAGACCCAGTGTAGGAGTCAACCTCTATGCAACAATTTCCTTACCAAGCTCTCAAGCTCCAATACAACCAGCATGGTCTCTTCATCAGTTGTTCATAGCTAGCATGAAGTCCAATGACATGGAAACTGGCAGTATGTGAAGAGAACCCTCTAAAATCTCCAAAATGGAAGTAATGGATTGAGCAAGCATATGCATGGTATCAAATTATGGGCTAAACATTGCATTGGTGAAGGTTCCACCTTTTATATGCATGAGGCGTTAGTTAAGATAAGATAAGATACGATACTTTGATTTGAAATTGATGCATACTTCTGGGTTGGCCACTATATTTCCTTCCATAGCTTTGTCTTATAGGAGGATTCAAATGTCAAGTTTGACTACATATCAAATTTGACTAGGTCAACCTTATCCATACCTAGTAATAGAATAAAAGAATAAAGAATACGGCCTTAGATAATTACAAGTAATAATTGTTAGATTACTGTTGCTTGGGCAATGTTTTCTCTAGAAGCAGTGGTGCACCAGCAGAGCAGTCAACTCAGTACCTGTGTGCAGCAGAAGAGACACCTTGAATGTGGACAGCAATGTTAGATTACTATTGCTTGGGCAATGTTCTCTCTAGCAGCAGTGGTGCACCAGCAGAGCAGTCAACTCAATACCTGTGTGCAATAGAAGAGATTCCTTGAATGTGGACAGCAGCAGAAGCATGCATGTGCCATCCAAATATTTCTTTTAGTTGTAATTGTTGTCATGAAATTAGAACATCACTTGCTTTCTTATTTTAGAAGCTGTTCAAAACTCATCAGATTATTTTTAGGGATATTTTTGAGTTGTTTTTCTATTCATGAGTTACTTTTGTAGCTTTAGGAACAGAACTCTAGATAGGCAAAATTCCAGATTTAGAGAGACATGCAACTGATCCCCAAGGGGAGGGTCAAAGCAAGATGAATGTGTAGCCTACTCCAGCTTAGGTGCAGTTCTCTGGGAGTCTAATGCATCATGCATGCATGTACGCATGCAGGCTGGGTACTCTAACCTAGGCCCTTAGGGTAGGGTTATTTCTGTTATACAACCCTAGCATCCTTGTCCATAAAAAGAGCTGGTTATCTGTTGTTATTAATTCAGTTTTCAGAGTGACTTTGTACAGGTTTCTTCTATAGTCAATAAAGTAAACAAATGTGGTATTTGTGGAAAATTTATGATATGCTATAATTAGATTTTAGTGAGATTGTGTATTTCTAGATCTAGCAGAACCTGCAGTCTTGAGAATTTATCAGCTTTCCAGCTTTAGAGTGTGCAGGCCTATTTACCATGGAGTAAAATCCAACATGGTATCAGAGCAACTTCTATATCTGAACTGAAAAACACTTTTTAAATACAACAAAAGGAAGACCCTTTCTAAATTGAAAAAGCGCCTAAACTTAGATAAAAATGACACACAACTCTAGAAAACCAAATTTGCTACAAATGGAAAATCTAAAGTTTGTTATTACATGCACCTCTCATACAAACAATCCATCAACATTGCTTCACCCTCATTAACTATGCCTTAATTATACACAACAACTACTACTGCTTGAATATCAAGGTATTTTGGGTCAACTTAAGGTGCACACTATTGGAGAAGAGATTTCAAAGTAGGTGTGGCAAGATGTCATGTAGGAGTATCCTTCCAGCTTTTGGAGGCAATTGCAGAGCATGTTTGGCAGGATGGCATGATGGAGGAGTATCCTTCTAACTTTGAAGAGATTTCATACTGTAGATATGGTGAGATGCCATGATGGAGGAGTATTCTTTTGGCTTTGTGGAGGCACATGGCAGAGAAGGTATGGTGGGATTCCATGTAGGACTAAGGAGTATCCTTCCAACTTTGAAGAGATTTCATTTGTTGTATAGCAAGATTCCATGATGGACGAGTATGCCTCTAGCTTTGTGGAGACACGTGCGGAGAAGGTATGGTGGGATACCATAATAGAGGATTATTCTGTGAGCTTTGTGGAGGCACATGCAAAGAAGGTATGGCATGATCTCATGATGGAGTATCCTTCTAGCTTTGTGGTGGTACATGCAAAGTAGGTTTGTCGAGATGCCATGGTGGAAGAGTATCCATCTATCTATGAGGAGGCACATGGATAGTAGGTATATGTGGAATTGGTGTTTACTTCTTTGCATGTAATGATTTGAGTATTGTAGACTACCAGGACAAGTTTATTGTCGGAGGATTGTTTCAAAAGGAGGGAATTGATCTTGTTAAGGCTTTTGCTTTAGTGGATGGAGTTTTTAAGGTTCATGGACGAGATACCCATGCTTACATATTGAAGAATGCCTTGTTTGGACCGATGAATGCACAGTGAGCATGGTATATCAGAATTGATGAGTTGCTACCTATGCTGGGATTTTTCAGTATTTGTGCAGAGTTATCTTTGGTCCCTTGATAGATCTGATCAATTTTTCTTGGTCATTTATACAGATGAGTTTATCATTGTAGGAAATTTTGAACAACTCATGACGTGGTGTGAGAAGAATTTGGCATGTGAAGTTGACATAAAGAATGTTGGAGGTTGGTAGGTAGCTGTTGAATTTTTCCTTGTACTGAAGATATTTTAGAGTATAGAAGGGAGAAATGGTCTAGAGGTATGTTCATTTAGATTGAAAGGTGGTCAAGGTTCCTTTGAAGCCCCTAGTAGTCGGAATGTTCAATATGTTAAGAGAGTATCTTTGTTTATTAGAGAACACTTTCTTTGCAAAGAGGGAGTGTTAGATTACCTATTGCTTGGGCAATATTCTCTCTACCAGCAGTGGTGTACCCACTGAGCAGTGAACTTTACCTATGCAGTAGGAGAGATGCCTTGAATGTGGACAAAAGTAGGCCTTTTAACAGGAGCAATAGTTATAGAGGGTGTGTGCATGTCTCTGGCATGTATGTGCCATCCACAGAATTTTTCAAGTTTTAACTGTTGTCATGAAATTAGAAAATCACTTCCATCCACAGAGTTTTTTAGTTGTAACTTGTAACTGCTGTTGTCATGGAATTAAAATATCACTTGCTTTCTTATTTTAGTTGCTATTCTAAACTCAGCAGATTAGCTTCAGTTCTATTTTCTGTTGTTTTTCTATTTATGAGTTGCTTTTCCAACTATAGAAAAAGAGCACTAGATAGATAGGTTTCCACTGTTAAAGAGATAGGGCACTAATATTGAGGAGGGTCAGAGGGAGGTGCATGAGTAGCCTAATCCAGTCAAAGCATTGTTTTAAAACTTGGCTGACATGGACTTGGACTTGGCTTAGTTCACCCTCTAGAGTACCAACACAACATTCAAACTAGCTCGGGGACTGGTTTCGTTTTGAACTGACCCATTCAATCTATGAATTGGCCAGTTCAGTACCAAACCAATCCAAGTTTGTTGCATTTATATTGACTCGACTGAGTCAATACCTATTTGATCCCTAGAGGCCTGTGTTCTTTTGGAGGAAAAAAGGCAATTAATTTTTTTAACCTAAACCTTAGATTGTCTCACCCTAAACCCTTAAAACATACTATATAGAGAACCCATCTCCCCTCCCTTTTTACCTCAGATCTCTCTCATTTAGCATTTGTGAGCATTTAGAGGACTTTGAGCTAGAGGATGGACCTGTAGCTCATGCCGAGGACCCCATTTTGAACAATGGTGATGAGTTTGATGATTGATCATATTGATTAGAGATCTATTATTATGTAGTAGGCCAGTAGCTTGTAGCAGGGTTTTTTTGGACTATAGTGGCCATTTCATATATGGATTGCAGTCAGTGCCATTTTGATATATTCTCCCTTACATGGCATATACATGAGAAGAGAGACAAGGGCTCTATTGTTATTCATTCAGTTTTCAAAGTGAGCATGGACAATTTTTTCTTTAGGCTAATAAAGAAAAAAAATGTGATTTTTGTGCTGCAAATTTCTGTTTTTTGTTGTAATCAGAATTCAGTGAGCTTGTGTGTACAGATCTAGCAAAACTAGCAGTTTTGAGAGTTTACTAGGATTTTTTTTTCTAGTGTTTTTAATTTACAGGTTTGTTTACCATTTATTGAAATTCAACAATAATGATACATGGGCCATGGACACATGTACATATTACACTAATAATTACAACAATATTTGTGGCTTTTGGTGTTTCATCCTTTTTTTCATTAGAAAAGTATAAATTTTTTTGGAAAAATAGGCCCCAATAACCCTAAAGGAACATTTCTAATGCCTGAAACTATGTTGCGTGGGAGCTCTCCCCACCCCCTCACTCCTGCTCCCGAAGCTCGCTCCCAAAACACTCCCAGTTTTGGGAGCACGCTCCCAAGGCACTCCCTTCCTTTCCTACACTAAACTCTCCTATACTATCTTGATCATTTAATGACAATGTTATGGTACCTCCCTTCTTTGCCAAGCTCCTACACAAGTTTTTATGGTTGATCATTTGATGATAATGTTATAAGTTATAACTACTAGATGATTGATGTTAGATGGTTTAATCCATGTATTCTATAGCTAATTCAACATCCTACATGTTTTTTAGTTATAAATCCATCAAAATATATTAAAATATATACTATACAAAAAACGCTCCTGAAACGCTCACAAAATGGGAGCTTTTGAAAATTTCAATTTTCACTCCACTATCGCTCTTCGCTCCACTATCGCTATTGTTTTGTTAATTTTTGATATGCAACTCCTTTTTAATAATTACAAGGTTTTTGTTTGACATGAAATCCAAGAATGAAACTAGCAACTTAGCAATGGACCAACAAGAGCACTAAATGGTTTGTTTGTAAAATTGATTACCTTTTTTTTTTCGAAGGAAAAACATATATTTGATATTTTTGGGGAAAATTCCAAATTTACATGGACGAAGCTGTGACCTCTGATTGTCAACCAGAACCAAAACTGAAGAAGGCAATTGATAGGGAAGATAATAAACAGTTATCTGACCATCAAAACAAGACAATTAAAAGACTAAAGACCCCCCTGCAGTAAACAGGTCAATACATCAACAGACTTAAAGTCTTAAACTGAGATTTTTATTGAAGCATAAGATGAACTTTGACCATTGTCACCTTGTCTCTGAATTCTTGGATGACGAGCTCTCCTTAGGGAGAGCCTCTAATGACAACACATTGGTCTTGACATTGTATTCCCTATCAATATGCTCATAGGAGATACCCTGAAATCTTAACTTTTCTTCTAATAGCTTGTTAAGCAAAGGATTGAAAGCAAGATTTGAAATTATGCACTCATTATTTCTATTATTATTACTTGACCCGAAGATCCAATAAACCTTTATTATTACTTGACCTGAAGGATTACTTATACAAATTATATTATAACTTAGAATTGATACCAACAATCTGAGTTATATCATACTCTACCCAGAATTAGCTATCGTTGACCATCTGTTTTGTTCATCTTGCAGTTGCATAACTTCATGGATTAATGATGTCATCTTCAGTGTTTAAAGTATGGCTTCCTACTAAACTTTGTGTGACATTCTAAAAATTATTGCTTTGCAGCCCTTTTTCTATTGTTTGAGAAAACTATCTTATGAGAAAAGGGCAAGTGCATGGATGTTGTTATAGGTTGACATTTTTAACTTTGTTGCCACAATTGACAATTTTGCAGCTGATTCTCAAGGTGAGGTAATAATTAAAGAAAGAGTACATAAGTGTACTAACTACAAGGTAGTATGTAGATTTTTAATTGTCTAGATAGTGCTTAACTCATGCATTTGAAGGTGTGATCGTTGTCAGGCATCTTTTATCATTTTTACAGTATTGATGGGTACAAGTTGCTATCTATTCTTGTCCTTTACTCAAGATGATTGCAGAAATTTGGAAATGCCATGGCATAATCTTAGAAATGAATTGGCCAATTTCCATTTTATCTATTAACTTTTTCCATCATGAATATAATTAAAACGGGGGTGGCACTTTCCAGATAAAGTGGTTGCTGCTTCAGATCTTGTTTATTTAGGATATGAAAATTTCTATTGTGCAAAATTACCGGGGTTTTGATTTTGATTTAAAGACTAAGAACCAAGGTAGCCATGGTGCATAGGTGCTGTTGCGGATGTGATAGCTTTGAAATTTAGGTGTGTGTGTGTGCGTCACTTGTATATGTGTGCAGTGTGTGTGTGTTGACATTCATTATTTAATTTAAATTTTAAAATTTTTAGATTCAATGATTCAAGCTTCAACACTAGTCATAATTTTAAATTTATAAATAACTACAAAACATGTTCAATGACATTTTATCATGAGACATAAATCACTAGTAATTTGTCACTGATCAGTACTGCTTGTTACAAGACCATCCCATGTAGTTTCAGGTATCTATGCCTATTATCATGAGCGTCAGCAACTCCTTGATGAACTGAGGATGGTCCTCTCATAAGAGACACACCAAATTTTGTTATGGGATGCTTGGTGCATTCCCCAATAGGTCATTGTGTTTCATTTCACACTTGGGTGCACCCTGTCATGTACCTATCATGGGGTGCATGTACCTGAGGAGTATTTGTGTGTACCTCGGCTAGTTAGATAGGATATTGCAAATTATGGATATTTCGTGTGAAGAATATAAAATGTTTGGCAGAGTACAAGTTGTTGTATTGGCAATTTGTGAGTCTAACCTTCCAATCTATTCAAATTAAAAACTATCAATGAGTGTTTATTCCATCCACAACTGAGCCTCAACTTCCTTGCTTTTCTTTCCCTAGGGCCTGTATATACCATATAGTGCAGTTTACATTTGAAAATGAAAGCTCCTACTGTATGTATTCTTAACGACCATGCATGTTTAGTAGAGTATTAGAGAAACCCAAGTTTTTTAGTGTCATTTTTTGGGAATATGTTTCCATGCTATTTGCACTAAGAGAAGTGGAGTGCATTTTATAGTCTGGGTGGGGGTGAATATGATCCATCATCTCTTTATGTGTGTGCACACATAATAGTTTGTTGAATCTAGATGGTGCTATGAATATGGACAATAGCACAAACCCATCTAAACCTGGGTCTTAAATGCACCTTGAGGTTGCAATCCTCAAGAATTCATATCTCAAGTTCAGACAAACTACCAATAAACCAGATACTGAAAGTCATGGTCTACAACCTTGATCTCCATGAATCACATTTTCAAATTCACCTGGCTTGGGTTTATATGGGTCTGTGCTAATAATATTCTTGTTCATGTACAAAGGTTTGATAAACATGCAGATTATAAGTAGTTCTTCAGTTTCCTGAAAGTAATCAATGGAAACGCTGGTGGATGAACTTGGGTTATGTATATCATATAATGATGTCACACTGTCCAAAGAAGTATGTACTATCTTGTACTTGATTACCATTTGTGTTTGTATTTTGAAGAGTTTACACATTTTGCTAGTTTGTTGGGGAAAAGAGACCCGATCCTCTCTTTGGAATTTCACCAATTGTATTTGCCAACCCTAAGTGAGGGACATTGCAATATAAATTCTTGTAGTTTAATTTATGTTGGTTTGTAAAAGAAATGTAACTTGTTTAGCCAACATTGGTAGTATTTATTATTTTTATGGTTTTCAAAAGTTTCCAGAATACATATATTTCCAGCTATCATAATTGTGTCGTTGTTTGCAACTAAGTGGAAAATTATCAAGTTCTTGTATGTATTCATGTTGTGTATTTGGTCTGGAGGAGTTTTATTGTCCTCTTTTTAGTATATTTGTTACTTTTATGAAAGCATTACTTTCTTAGCAAAAAATTGACTTGTCAAGTTTTTTTCATTGGATTGTCTACCATTGGTATTTGACAATATTGCATTCTAATTCATTTAGGTTCCACCGCTTGAATTCTTTAAAAATCCAAGCAATAATAACAAGGATCACCAGGATTGTTGTAGGCGTGATGTGTTTTCAAAAGCAGGAACTTCATACATGTATTGTTCTATCACAGATGTTATTATAAAATAGAAATGATCATATGGTTGAGTTCTTCTCATGGTTTATATTAAAATTTGAGTTATCTTAATCATGAGTAGGTTTTATTTTTTAAATGTTCATTGGATCATAGTTATATATTTCAATTACCTTCTCTTTGGCCTTTATAGTGTGGTATCAAGTGTTAGGTTCAATATTATCAAATTTGAAGCCTTTATGAAGCCCTTTATGCAATTCAATATTTTTTTCAATTTCTGATAAATCAATGAATCCATGTCAACCTTAGAGCATGTCAAATGGTTGAATTAGATGTTAGAAGAGCTGAGGTATTGGGAAATTCAGAAAAAAAATATTCAGTACAAAGTTCGTTCATATACTGCTCGGAAATAATTTCTTGCTTTGCGCAATGCCACCATTGATCTTTAGGCCTTATGGAGAAGTATTTCATGTTCATGTATATGTAGGTATGCTAGTTCTAAATGTTTATGCATTTTGAGTACACCTGTTGTTTGTCAAAATTGTTTCTTTTTGCCATGTTAAATCTTATGAAATTACTATGTACATTTTTCAGTTATTTGTTTTCTTTTTTTAGCGAGCAACAAATTTTATTGCTTAACATGTGTTGTTTGTAGGTAATCTTATTCGCAGACTTTATAACAACACGAGGAGGTAGGCTGCTACAGTGTGGATACAGAAGCACGTGCGTAGATATAAAGCTTAGAAAGCTCAGAAGCACGTGCAGTGCGGATACAGAAGCATGTGCGTAGATAGAAAGCTCAGAAAGTGGGCCATTGAGTATGAAGAGCCTGTTGCTGAGGATTTTCCATTGAGTATGAAAATCCTGTTGGTGAGGGTTTCAAGCTTTCAAGTATGGTTTTGAAGCTACTGCAGGATCTAAGTATGGCTTAGCAGCCAAGTACAAGTGGGATGGTTTAACCATTGTAATATCTTGAAAAGTCATTGATGTACTATATGATTTTCATGTAAAGTTATATGGAGATAGTTTTTGAGAAAAATCATATTTATTGTAATACTTGACATTTTATATAATATAATTTGTGCGATTTAAAACTTATATGTTGTACTTTATATTATTTATAAGTGTTGTAAATAACTAATTAATGTGACATTGCATAATTCACATGTATATTAGATGATGATAAATAATGTATGATTCTTTTTTAATTTAGACATAATATCATATTAAAAATTTATATTGATTAATAATGGACACCATTAAAACTACAAAAATATAATAACCACATAAAACAACTAAAAATGACTAAATTAGTGACCAATAAATGAGATTAATGACCAAAATTCACATATAAAATGACCACAAATTGAGATAGACATGACCAAATTGAGATATACATGACCAAACAATGAGATATAAATGACCAAAAAAATTACTAAAATTTGCATATCAATGACCAAAAACAGTTTTGGTGGCTAATTTACGGTCTTTTATTACGTGACCAAATCCGATCATATTCTAGTTTGTCATGTGGTCATTAATTTGGTCATAAACGTAGTCCTATATTTGGTCATTGATTCAAATATATGACCAAATTAATGACCAATTGTCAAGCTATAAATGACCAATTTTGGTCGCGTAATAAAAGACCGTAAATTAGCCACCAACAATCACCAAACCAAAAGTGGTCATTGATATGCGGATTTTGGTCATTTATTTGGTCACTAATCTCTCATTTTCCACTAGTGCTAATTGGGGCACATGTTTAAATTACTAAAGTGTGGGGAACACTAATTAAGGCTCACTGCCACTGATTGCACTTGATTGCATCAATTTAAGAGCCTCCTAGACCAATCCCTACAATTTAGGAAGCCACTAGGAGTGCCGAAACCAACCAAGGTCAATTCACTTCAGTTGATGACTAGTCAAGCTAAGTTAGGAGTCAGTTACATTCAGTTCTAGTCCTCTACATTCAGTTAGCACTAGGTTTACTTGAATGCACTCATGTGGGGCACATTTCTCACCTACCACTGTCAGTTAACCTTAGTCAACACTGAATGTAACACTTGAGTTGTGTTTTAGATCTCCGATGAACTCCAGTTATGGTTTAGACAAGGTCAGTTAACTATTGAGTCCTCCGGTAGTGATTTAGACAAGATCTTGGTTACCTACAGTAAAGTAGAGTCTAATCAATTCAAACTTCCTCATGTGGATTCGAATTGCTTGTGGCTATTAAAGCCATTGTACTTCATTGTAATTATCTATCTAATTACTCTTTGATTAATGAAAAGCATTCACAACTGCAAGCCATTTTTGCATTGTTTCATTCTTCAATAACTGAGTAAATTGTGTGATCTATCATGTGAGTTGTGTATTTGTCCATAGATCTATGTGCTCAATTTAATATGGATTCCAAATGACTCTTTACGATAATGAATTTATCCTTTGAGGATGTATTATAAATGTAACCGTATTGGTGAATAACAATCAGATGGATTTTATACCAATTGATTTATATCTCTTATGTGTTTGCTTCATTATTTCTTCTCTATTCTTTGTTATCTTTGCCGCAATTATTAGTGAGGTTACATTTTAATTCTTAGATACACCGTGCAAATTCTAATATGGTATCAAATATTCCAGGTTGAGACTAGATCTTTCCGTAGTGCACCTAAAGTAGTGGAGCAACCACATAATTCATGAGGATATTTATTATGGTCATTGGGTTTATCCCCTTGGATATATCAGATGTGATGCGCTCTCGAATGTGCTTATTGACTAAAGAATATATCATTAGAATAAATTAATCTCCATATAGATCTCCATATATTTTGTTTGTAGGTTTTCTTGGTACAACAAATTTTTGGATTTGAAGTTGTTCCTGAAGATAAAGAAGAAAATGACAGAAATCTCAACACAGTTTCAAATTGCTGAAAGTATCCTTGTAGTGACTCCTTCTTCCCACACTTTTTCCTTTGTTGTTTCTAATGAAGATGATCTACATGAAGAATACATTCAACCTGATTTTGTTGACGAAGAACCTAGTAACTTCCATCTCTGATCTTAGTTCTCAAACTATTTAATTTTTTATCTTGAGGATGAAAAGTCAATTTCTCTTTATCTTTTGCATGCTTCACTAGATGATGGTACACAATATTATGATAACCTAGATGTTTGAAATCCATGTATTCAGCTTGAATATATACTTCTTCTTCTCTTTGTCTTATTTACTATCTCCTCTATGATAACTAGCGCAATTCCTCAAGGTTCCTTTGAAGATGGAGAATCTTGTGCATTTGGAATTGTTTTGGTGCACATGACACTCTTTTTCCAAACCTTTTTGTTCCCCTATCTATATTCTATTTTGATTTTTTTAAATGAATAGCCAATTGTTGCAGCTTGTACACTCTTTGAGCCTCTCTTTGGTTGACATTTTAGTGTGTTATTGGATTTTTTAAAGGCTAAATTTCAATATGGATTTATTACATTCACTCTCATTGTCATCATTTATATCCAAGACATGATTTTGTTTGGAATATGTTCTCAAAATTGTACATAATATGGGTCACACCACCATTCGCTTGGAGTTGATATCACCTCCTTTGGTTCAAAGTTCAAGTTTCAAGATTATCAAGTCTCATTTGGATCTCATCTCAAGAAGTTTAAGTATGGTGAGAACCTACATTTTCTATGCAGTAATTGCACCTCAGTTGTTCTACATGGTTTTAGTCTCCATCAAGCAGATGTCTATGTTCCTAATCCAGTTAAGCAGATTCATCTTCTTCCCAAGAAAAATATTATTCCATATATAATCATTTAGTTTGGAGAGCATTTTTTGGTTTCCTTTTCATGTCCATTTTTTAGGAAGGATTTTCCCCATGTGGTTTTTTATTTTTCCCCAGCTTACATGGATAAATAATGTAAAGGGTGACCATAAGCCTAGTTTGATGGGACCTAATTTTGGCTTCATCACTCACATAATTCAGGCATAAGGTGGGGTGTTGGAACATTTTAACCATCTATTCATGCATTCATACAAGAATGCAACATTATTTAGATCCCTAGTGTTTAAACCATAATAGTTGACTCCCTAGTGCATAGTATTGTCAGTTTTTTTCTCATTATCCACTATTTCACCCTCTTCCATCATTTTATCCATCCACCATCAATTACGTTCAGTTAATTGGGATACAATAAATTAACTAGGCCACCTCTCCTTAATTTCATCATGTTGGGATGATAATGAGCTCCGGTGACCACTAACAGTCAACTGAACACCATAATGCACCTCTATATCATTAGATAGCATCAATTAACTCCCTCATGTGTCACCCAACTCCAATTACACTCAATTAACTGAGCACATTCAGTAGTTAAGACTAGATCTCATGTCTAGTGATGGTTTTTATGCTAATTAATCTTTCCCAATGGGTCGATTCCAAACTCCTCAATAGGCTAACAAATTTATCCTTCGAGGATGTATTATAAATGTAACCTTATTGGTGAATAATAATCAGATGGATTGTATACCAATTGAGTTCTCTTTCTTATTTTTTTGCTTTATTATTTATTCTATATTCTCTTCTATCTTTGTTGCAATTCTTAGTGAGGTTACATTTTGATTCTTAGATCCACTGCGCAAATTCTAATATTTTTGGCAAATGTTTTATTAAATTATAAAATATCAGTGAATCTTTCACTACATTATAAAATATTTGTAATTTTTTTTGTGAATACAAATGTTTCGATACAATATAAAACCATATATAATTTAATAGGAAANAAATAAATAAATAAAATATATATATATATATATATATATAGAGAGAGAGAGAGAGAGAGAGAGAGAGAGAGAGAGAGAGAGAGAGAATTATAATATATTCATTTTCTATGTTTGAAAAAGAAAAACATTATTTACCCCTCTTCTAGACAATATTTCAAGCATTGACTAAAAAATCATTTATCAAATAAAATAAATATTTAACTAATCAAATGGAAAGTAAAAAACTGGATTGAATTGTTAACTACAATGCACTCTATTAATAGAAAAAATAATGGCATAATAATAAAATAAATGAAAATTAAATAATGAGTTCATCAACAATTATGGAAGGAAGAAATATATTACCATGAATTTCCTCTATATTTTTGAATGCGTGAAAGAGTTTACATCTGTAAAAAAAATATTTAATTTTAGGGTGAATTATTCTAAAAAAATTAAAATATTTCTATATAAAAATTTGTCCTTTCAAAATTTAAAACCATGATATTTCACCCATGGGTGAAATTTTTGTGGATGAATATATTGACCTCAAACGTGTCAACATACATATGCATACAATCTCTATGTGGTTATACACAAAATTTACCTCCTCATTATGGCACCTAGACTCTTCCCCTCGAGGTTCTTATGAAATAGCCAAATACTATTTTATTACAGTAAAACCCAATGTAAATAAAATAAATAATCCATGTATTGATAATGAAGTATATTTAATACGAATAGTGATGATATTACAATGAGAATGTTGTTTGTATAAATACCCATGATGGGTTCCCTTTCATAAAGAGACATAACCTTTCATCAAGGTGTCTCTTCGTCAAGAATTAGTCATTTAATTATTAGTAGTTATTAATGTTCATTTATTATATTTTTGTTCATTACATTGTCTCTCCCTTAGAATTGCTTTGTCCTTAAAGCATAATTATGGAAGATTTTATCCCTTGTTCTTGTTCGTAACACTTTCTCATGACATTTTGTGTTGGTAGTTGCAACACTTGATGAAATAAGACGATGCGTTCTTTTAAACATTGTGTGGAAATGTTGCATCATTTGTTAAGTCATCCATCCAAGATCTACCTTTAATGGAATTGTTTGAATATCAATTGTGAGGAGTTTTTGATTTTGTCTTTGCTCTTGTAGGAATAATACCGGTAATTTTCCTTATGATCTTGTCATCTATCATAACAACTCTTCTGATTTGGATGGCGATATGGAACTCAAATCTCCTGTGAAGTGTTTACAAGAATCAACTTTTGGTGCTTGTAACACTTTTTGTAATTTTTTTTTGGAACCATTTTTTGTTGATGCTTGTAGCAATGTGACAATAATATTGTTCTTTTGAGCCTTGACGAGCTTTGTATTGCTTCCCTTTTATGATGTTTGAATTTGAGCATTTAATGACTTCTCTATTGCACTAGTCATCATTTCTTTGTCAACACTTGATCTCTTGCAATCTAGCTTTTCTTGTAAATATTTATTCTCTTGCTTTAGCTTCCTAACTTGTATAAGCATGTCCTCATTAAATTTCCTTGAGTGTAAGAGTTCTTCTTTATAGTTTGACTTGACGACATCATATTGATTGCCTTGATTTTTGGGTTCTCTTTCTTTTAAGTTTTTCATTTGCTCTAGCAATTCCTGATTAACCCTTTTTAAGGAAGAGCTTTCTTTGTCTTTGCATGATAATCCATTTTTAAGATCTTGATTCTCCTCTTCTAATTGTTGATTGCATTGAACCTTAATATTTTCCTTCTTGATTTGTAGAAGTAATTTCTGATTTTCCTTCTTGATTTGCAGAAGTAATTTCTGATTATGATCTATTAGATGAGAGATCTCTTCATCTCATTCTTGTATGTCCTTGTCGAATTTATTTCTCACACTTTCAAACTCCTTAGTTCATTTCATGGACTCCCGAATACGATCTTTCAATTTGGTATTTATTAAATCATTAAAATACCTCTCCTTGTCATTTTCAAATTGTAATTTTTTATTGCTTTCCTTGTAGTATCCTAATTCTCTTTCTAGTGTATGTGACTGCAATTGTGAGTTACCTTGATCGTCTTTCATAATAAAATATTTACCACATATTGGGCAAGAGCGATTACCATTCTTAAAAATTGTCGGATGTTGGAATTCCATTTCGCAATAAGGACACTTAGTCCAAAATTTAGATTTATATATGGAATCCATAATTTCTTCAACATATATACATTGCTTCAATATCTTCCAAGACTTTATTTCAGTTTTATAATTTTTATAATTTTTATTACTATGTTACTATTACCTTCTTGCTTTTTTTTTATATTATCTTTTTTTTACTTTAATTTTTTTGACAAATATTTATTACTTCACAAAATATATATATATATATATATAATCCTTCTTCCATTTTTTTTTCAAGCTAATTATTATTATAAAATAATAAATTATTATTCTATAGTTTTAATATTGATATTTTGTAAATATTAAACTAATGTAATAATATTATTATAAGTTTTAATATTTAACTTTTTTTTAATTAGGGTTTACGTGGAGGATGGTGGGAGCAATATGGGCACATGGAGAATGGTGTAAGAGTGTATAGAGCAGAACTCGACGAAGGATGGGGTAGCGACGGTAGGGAGTGGATAAGAATGGTGCGCAAAGGTGGGGAGGCGTAAGGTAGACCCTAATGTGCAGGAAGAGGAGGAAGCAACGAGGACAAAAACACGTGAAGGATGAAGAACAGTGGAGCCGGTGATGGTGGCGCATGGGTCGATGGCTGGGGTGCAAGTTGTTGTGGTGGACACTGCGTGAGGTGAGGGCGTGGATTGCAGATGCAGAGTAAGAATGGATACATAGGGAAAAGTGGACGCGCGAGATGGTTGTTGGATGCACGATGTGGACTGAGCAGCAATGCGTTGACCAATGATGGGTGGTGGCAGCAGATGGTGCATGAGGAAGGGAGAGAGCTCTATGTCGCGTAGTAGTTTTTCAGAAAAAGACCAACAGCCGATTTGGATCAAGGATCCTTAATCAGAGAAGATCTGAGGATAATGGCCAAAAGACTGGGATCAGTGAGGCCCGAGGAAAGAGCTATATTTGATACCATTGAAACAGTAAAATACTTTTTTATTACAAGAAATCCAATGTAAATAAAATAAATAATCCACGTATGGATAATGAAGTATATTTAATAATAATAATGATGATATTACAATGATAATGATGTTTGTATAAATACCCATGATGGGTTCCCTTTCATAAAGAGACATAACCTTTCATCAATGTGTCTCTTCGTTAATAATTAGTTATTTAATTATTAGTAGTTATTAATGCTCATTTATTGCATTTTTGTTCATTACATCTTACTCTATTGCACTGAGGGTGCCTAGAGTTAAGTGGTTCTATGCATTGAAACCTGCCTATACATATATGTGTTTATATTATTCCCTTACCATTTTTTGTTTGGCGCAAATGGTAAACTTTTATATTCATTTATATTAAGTAGGTTATAGGAGGATTTGCCACTAATCACATGAGGATTGATAATGATATGAAAGTTAAAAATTATTGCCGTGTATACTATTGTAGAGATTGGATTGTAAGTGTGTAGCAAAACTTATTGTATTGCAATGCTAGTTATTGTATTGCGAAGAATACTAAAGAGCTTGTTGTATTATAATCTCATTGCATATTCCAAAGCTACTTGTATTGCAGTGTTTTGATAGGGTTTCACAAAATTGTATTGCAGTGGAGCTTGTAGAAACCATTTTGTAAGACTCATACAAACTATTACAGAGATTGAGAGAAAATAAATTGTTTTGCAAGAAGCAACAAGTAGCGTAAATCTGTTGATTTTTGTTTTTCTTGTATAGAGGCCTATATGTTGCAATAGCCTTCACACCACATCATAACATTAAATTCCAAATAGCAGTTAAAGAGGCATGATCTCAACATACTTGTGATTGCAAAGGAACATTTATGTAGAGGTAAACCATTCATCAGTACAACATTCTGTGTAACTTGCAAACTATCATTTTTGTAAGTTCACTTGTACTTGCAATTGTTTTCTGAGTTGAATTGTATTATAACCGGCTACACTCTCAGTTGTATCCAACATCCCTTCATTTTCTAAGTTGGAGTCTTAGTTGTTGAGTCTTTTTCTGAAAGGGTGGAGTTCCACAAAATCCTTTGTGTCTTTTATCATAGACTAGAAAACTATTAGAGCTACTAAACAGTCTAATTCTCACCTCTACTAATGATACAATGTCTATCAGTAAGGAAACTCTCAAATATGTTTTAACTTGTCTACAAGATTCAAAGGAGACTATTGAATTTCTTCAGCTTGAAACACAACTCCAACATCAGGAAACACAACAAAATATTCAACATTCTAAACATGTTTCTATTAAGAACAATCAACAACCTACACATTCATTTGCACGTATTTAAATGATTGATGCCACTCCTAAAGAAAATGGAGATGAATTTTTTGATACACAGGTTTCACTTGCACTTCTCAAGCCCATCATTAAACCTTGAGAAGAAATCATCCACAAGAAGGATAGAACTAGTCTTGCCATATGACAAGGAAGTGATCTTTCACATTCTTAATTATTCCAAACCTATCAAGTTCCAGAATCCTAGATTCCTTTAGGGAATTTTATTTTCACCTACTTCAGATTTCGAAATGCCAACATTGTCATAGAGTTGGTCACATGGAAGATCAGTGTTTTGATCTCTATCCGTGTAAGCATGATTATGGAAAGCCTGCTCATTTTTTAGACAGATGCTTCATGTTGAAGATACATGTAAGAAAAATGATTCACTATGGCCGAATTTCTTCTTGGGAATCAGGGGTTAAAATTGACACTCGTATGGACATATTTGGGTTTTTTAACTGTGAAATACACCTAGATATGAAATTTCCACATCAGTTGTGAAGTGTAGTTCAGTTTGTCGGCTGTCAATTTGATGGGAATAGATAAAAATTGATCGTTTTTAATTTTTTTATGTTTATATATATATATATATATGTATATATATATATATATATATATATATATATAACAACCTCTTATTGCTTGACAAGTCCAGAGTCACTATAGCCTATAGGCTACAGCCATTGGCTGCTGTGCGCTGGGCTGGACGGATGGAGTAGGTGGTAAGTCATTTCCATTTAATGGATATTGGTTGTTGGAGTATTGAATTTCCAGGCCAACTATGCATAATACAACCTATATGCATCATCTTAAATGCATGTCCTTCAAAAACTTGGGCCCACCGGTAGGTTAAACTCTAACATGTGGAATCGTACATTCGGTGATCATGTATTTTAAAAGCACACTTGCTAAAAATGAGGGGTCCTTTGTTACCAATTACTCCTCCACAATAGGATGATTCTCATACTTCAGCGCATTAATTTTCAATTGTTCTTTAAAATTTGTGGAGTAGTGGGGTTACAATGTCCTCTATGTGACCTGCGTGATTTCCCAGTTTAAGGTGTGGGTTTGCAAGTGGTTCTAAACCCTGGCTTGCTCTCTGATATTGCAAAGGTTCGGTGCAGATTAGTGGTCCTTCAAAGATGTTTAAAGGTCTTTTCTCCAGGCATTATGCCTATAAAACATTTTTGAAATTTTTCCTTTGTTCCTGATATTCTTCCTTAGTGGTTCTAACATATATTTTTACTATCAGGCCTTTGGGCTCCCGATCAATTTCTAGTCGAATGGCTACAAAGAAGCAATGATAAGCAATACGTCGGTCTATGCCTCATTCTTTCGCTAGCTTAATGAAAAATTCATAGGAGTTGATGGTTACAACTCAAATTCCATGATGGACTG
Organism: Pseudotsuga menziesii; assembly: GCA_001517045.1. Taxonomy (NCBI): domain Eukaryota; kingdom Viridiplantae; phylum Streptophyta; class Pinopsida; order Pinales; family Pinaceae; genus Pseudotsuga; species Pseudotsuga menziesii. The sequence goes on along the minus strand of LPNX010743858.1, from coordinate 381,869 downwards.
AATGGAATTTACTGACCAGGTAGGAAAACTTATCCAAATGACTAGGGTTTTATTCTGTTGGACTTGATGTTCCTTGATCGAAATGGTCGTGCTTACATGTCTTCCGAGCAGTGGATAAGTTATAAGTTTAGGGAACTTTTATTTATGAGTCATTTTCTTTTATGGTAGAAAGGATTTATCTCACCTAAATAAAGTAAATGCTTCTTCTTTTTATAAAATCACTACACAGTGGCTTGAGGTCTCGAGCCTCAAACTCATAGACAATTTTAGTATACAATATTTTTTTATAATTTTTTTCTTCTGTACATGGTAGTTTTTTGTCATTTCTTCTTCAAGAGTAGATAGCTTTACCTATTCTTGTTCCTCAGATTAGGGTAAATTAGCAAATGCTTCCCTACTATAGTAGATTCCTTATTTTTTATAAAACATATAAACTGTAATTATAATGATTTATATGCACGACTCTAAACTGCATTAAACCCATGCTACTATTTTCTTCCTATTTCTCTTTAATTGTGATTCCCTCTAGAGCTTGGATCTAACTTAGGTTCTGGCTCAGTTGTTCCCTCTAGATCTTGGGTTGAAGGATTAGTGGTTCCCTCCGAAAATGGTGGTTTAAGGAATACCACAAACTAAATCATGTGTAGGTGGAACATGGTTTTAACTCTTGCTCTGGTTGTAGCTTTGAATATGCCTAGATGGCTTTGGATCAAGGCTTCGGAAATTGGCCCAAGGTCCTATCTATGGTTCTGGCACTGGTTTAGGTTTGCTTATTTTTGCTTGCTTGTTCTCTTTCGTTTGTTTATGT